>JAAEAF010011259.1:0-24097 GCA_011037195.1 Triatoma infestans
GATCCCCTGGGTTTATAGCACATCCTTCAGCTTCGCCCACTTAATCAGGCCTAGCAAAGCTGAAAGTGGCTCCGTCATGAAGCTCGTGGCTTCGGGATTACTAGTCCTCAGTTGAAGAAACCTTGTTCTCGCCAGTCCGGCACACTCACAAAGGATATGTACCGGGGTTTCCTCCTCCGTTGTCTGCAAGTAATAAATGGTGCATGTGCCTATTCAGCCTGCAATGCCCTGTTAGTAGACCCACTATTAGCCTTATATCCTTACGGCTATGGCTCAGTAGGTCCTTGGTAAATTTAGGCAAATGTCTCTTAATGAAGAGTTTCGCCTGCCTCTGCCCTGGCGTAATTTCCCACCATCGCAGACGCTGGTCTTCTATCCATTGCTTGATAGAAACGTGAATGATGCTCCTGGGAAACCCGCAGAAGGGTCGGGGCCTATAAAGGTATCCTTCAAGCCCTCCCGTGCCAGAGCATCCGCCCTTTCGTTACCAAGGAACCCCGCATGGCGCGGCACCCAGGCGAGTGTCAGATTATTCCGAGCACCCACCTCGGTTAGGGCTGATAGGCAGTTCCACACCAGTCTTGAGACTATTTGAGACTGATTTGCCTAGGCTCTAGGCTGCTACATTCTCTTCCAAAGGAGCCATTTCCAATTTATTTTTGGTAAAGCAGCTATTGTTTCTATGTTTTATGTCATTTAGTTTACAAAATCCATGGTGGTTGTTATGTAGTCTGCCATAAGTATGGCGATCGTGTCAAATTTTTGAAATCAACTTCTTTGAAATCACCGGAAATATATGTTTTCGAGATTTCGAAGATTTTCTCGAAAACGGCTACAACGATATTTTCTTTACGCTTCGAGAGTTCGGAAAGAGTTGTGACATTAACCTTTCTCTTCCAACTGCCACTACAGTACAATGTATACGGTACTACCTATTTAATGTTAAGAGCATTATTAGAATAATAAATCTAATACAAAACGGTTAACTAGGAAGTTGCTATTTTAAAAAATAATTTTCTGACGAAGTATTGCTATCGTATTAAACTTTCACAATTCAATTTACATGGGAAATATATGTTTTAAGGTCCCTCGCGTATGAAAAAAATGTTTTTAGCGTGTAGTCTGTACGTGTGTGTGTGTGTGTTTGTGTTTAGATGTCTTGAAATATGAACCATTCAACATATTGAAATGACGACACATTAAATCTCAGGAACTCAGCTTTTCAGATGAAAAAAAAAAAAAATTGAAAAAACCAGATAAAATCGTCACTGGTTTTTGTGAACAAAATGTTTCAAAAATGAAAAACTGCACTTGGTATTCCCGCCTAAACCACTACCATCGCAGCTGACGCGAAGGTTTTGGGCAAATCCATCAACCGGAAGTGCGACTTAACGGAATGTTTCTATCCACATGTAACTTCAAATATATCTATCCACATAAATATCTATAAATTTTATATAAAATATTTAAAAAAAAAAAAAAACTTTTGTGAAACACTTACACAACTTTCTCTTAATCCAGTTTTCAAAATTGTAATTGACAAATTTTATAGTTAGTGTACCAAATTTAATGAAATTCGTCGATGTTTTTGTGGAGAAAATCGGAAAAACTGAAGAAAAAAAAAAACAATTCAGTAAAAACGCACTTTCAGCTTGAAACTCAGCATTTTGGCAATCTATTTATTTTTAATTAATTTTGTTTAGATAGTAGAATTGTATTATTTAACTAAGATAGCACTATACAGAAAAACATAACCCATAACCCCACCCTTCAAATGCCCCCAAAAGCCCCTTAAATGACTTTAACCCGAAGAAATGTTTCAAATATAAGTTGTAGATCCATTGTATGTGAAGTTGATATACCTAGTTTAAAGAAAATCGTCAGAGCTATTTTCTAGAAAATTGCAAAAAAGTGAAAAAAAAAACTATTCAGTAAAGTGGTACTTCCGGTTGAGGAATTTTGCAGATAACCTACTGTCAGAGCCAGTAAAAAAGAAAAATATTTTAGACAGTTTTCTGGAATTGGAGACGTTGTATTTCAAATTTTAATTGGGTATGTTGAGTGCACAAAAGTGCGCTCTGTAAGGAAACTTCATTATTATACCTTTTTCCTTCGGGCAAACTACCGGCTAGTCGGAGAAGGGAAAAAGCAAAAATGAATAAATAAATAAATGAAAGAAAATTACTAAAAGAAAAGAACCTTTTGTTCTAATTATAAAGAAATTCAAATTAAAAAAATTTGAACACAATCAAATTAAGCAATTTCAATTTCGAATATCAATCGTAATTATTATTATTATCTAATATTCTTGGTCAGGGTTAATATACTTATTTGGCTCCCAAATGCTGCGTCACTGGTTGAAAGCTTCGGCGATTCCAGTGGGGCAGCGAGCGAACCCTAACACCCACATCGTGGGGGCTGGGCAACGTGGCACCTAGGTTTTTCCGGTGCCACGGCTAACTAGGGCAATGGCGGGTCAACAATTACCTCTCGTTGGCTTCCTATTCTTCATCACCATCTTCCTATTTCCCATCTCACCTCATCCTGCTCCTCTGTCCGGCTCAATCCTACGGTGTTATTTGACCCGGGCCTATAAGATGGTTGGTCCCGGAGCCTAATCCCGGGGTCGTCACGAAGCCTCTGGGATACGAGGCGCCCTCCCAGACTAAGTAGCCTTACCCGGTCACTGCGGGACTCTCACCGGGTGGACCCATCTCCCCAGCTTCTCGTGGGAACAACATGAAAAGCACTAAAAAATCCAATAAACAAGAACCTTCGGATGGGCAGGCCCAAGGTCACAACACCACCAGTACGGAGATTCATAAGGGTTAAATCCCTGGACGAGGTTAACCAAATGTCGGATGACGACATACGCAAAGCCCGCTTATCAGGTGCCTCCAACAAGCCGGTTCATACTCAAGCGAGGTGTTGATGAGATAGAGCCATACGTACCATCATCAAGGAAAACTTCGCGAGACAAATGAGCAAGGCGGAGAAAGTCGAATAGCGACCGCGTTCGGAGGAAGTAATCCCGAAGGCGTCGCGGCCTTCGAAAAGGATTAGGTCTAAAACCTACGGGGAGGCCGTGTCCTCGGAGAAGGTCGCAATTGCCGCGGCCGACTACCCCGACAAGCAGTTGGATCCGGAGAGGCTAAAGGTCATCAGAAATTTCTGCTTGCCACCATGGCGGCATCTACGGAGGATCACCAAGTGCGTTTTCTTAAATGCACTCATAAATCGGAATATCTCCTGCTCACCTGTGCCGACGCAGACAGTATGGCCTGGCTGATGGAGGTCGTCCCTTCGCTGCGGCCCTAGGAAGGCGCTGCCCTCAGGACCCTGGTGGGGAACGAGGTTCCGAAGCCTGTAGTGTGCACGGTTTTCGTGCCACATGAGGACGGCGAGCCAGTTAAGGCAGAGCAGGTAGTCAACCTGTTAAGGTTTGGCAACCAGAGCCTGAACCCTGGCCTGTGGACCCTCATGGGGTGTATCCCGGAGAGCAAGGGCCAGCTCTTCACTTTTTCCATGGGACAGGAGTCCCTGGAGGCTTTGAGGAGGGTGGGCATGTCTCCATACTATGGGTTCGGAAGAATTAAATTTCGAACCAAAGACAAAAACAGGTGAGGCGCCAATGGCTACCTCCGCCAAGGCGTTTGGCCAGTCGGAGCAGCTTCCGTCCCTCCTGCGTTAGCGCTGACCTCCGCGATTGAACCGGCGGTGTGGATTGGCGCACAAAGGGCTCGGCTAGCCGAAGAAAGGCGAGAAGAGAGGCAAGGAAACCAAGAGGGAGAGGCATGTCCGTCGCCACCAGCGGTGCCGGGACCAGCCGCTGTTAAGCCTCAGGCCACTCAGCATGTGCTGGCACCCGGGGTCAGCAGCGTTATGCGACTAGGGAGTCTAAGAATGGATGGTCTAAGAAATAGAATTAATATTTCCACAATAGGCCAGACCACCCTTAGGGTGAAAGTAGGGAGGGGGTGCCCACAAGGAGGAGTATTATCCCTCTGATGTGAACACTGGTCGTTGATGACCTCCTCCATGATTTATCTGCGAATGGCTACGACTGTCTGAGCTACGCACATGACTTAGCGATTGTAGTAAGAGGCAAACATCCCAGTACAATCTCAGAGTGGGTACAAGCCGCTCTTAACATGGCCAGGAACTGGTGTAGGGAGAAGTTATCCATAAACCCCCACAAAACCATAATAGTTCCTTTCGCGTTACGCCACAAGTTGGAAGGCCTTAACCCACCTAAACTTGGGCACACTCCGATTACATTTGCACTGTACGCTAAATACCTAGGGGTCACATTTGACTGCAGACTCACTTGGAATCAACACATCGACAAGACTGCACTCAAGGCCAATGTGTCGTTCAATAGGTGCAGACGACTCTGTGGTAGGAACTGGGGCTTGCGCCCCAGTCTGACCTCTGGATTTATACCAGGGTCATTAGACCCATGATCACGTATGGGTTGGTGGTCTGGTGGACCAAGACTCTGCAGAAGGGGACGGTGGGGAGGCTGAGTGGAATCCAAAGGCAAGTATGCCTGGGTTCCACGGGGGCCATGAGAACCACACCGACTGCGGCGTTGGAGGTCCTCCTTAACTTATTACCGTTGCATCTTCTCATTCAAGGCGAAGCCAGAATGGGAATTTATAGGCTCCTGCAGCGGCAGCCACCTATCACCTCTAGGCATGATTCTGTTAACCAGAGGTTGACAGAAGAAGTTAAGGCTGACCAGGTACTTGGCATACCTACCGATAGGATGGTTCCCAAGCTTTAATTTGAAAGGAACTTCCACATTGTTATATCCATCAGGGATGAATGGGACAGGGATCCCCCTCTGCTCGGTAACTCGGTCTGGTATGCAGAGTAAAACTCTGACTGGGGTCGGAGCGGGGGTTATGGGGGCAGGCCTAAAGCTAAGATTAAGGCCAGCCTAGGGAAGTACGCTACGGTTTTTAGGCCGAAGTTGTGGCGTTACAATTCTGCGCTAAGTAGATTATAAGGCAAGGGTTAGTGGGTAGTAAAGTGTCCGACAATCAGGCAGCCTTGAAGGCACTTTTTTCACACTAAATATTCTCAAGACTGGTGTGGGACTGCCTACTGCCCTAACCGAGGTGGGTGCGCGAATAAGCTGACACTCGCCTGGTGCCGGGCCATGCGAGGTTCCTTGGTAACGAAGGCGGATGCCCTGCGCGGGAGGGCTCGGGGAAGGATATCTTTAGAGGCCCCCGACCCTTCTGCGGTTTCCCAGGAGCGTCATTCACGCTTCTATCAAGGAATGGATAGAAGACCAGCGTCTGCAATGGTGGGAAATTACGCCAGGGCAGAGGCAGCGAAACTCTTCATTAAGAGACATTTGCCTAAATTTACCAACGACCTACTGAGCCATAGCCGTAGGGATATAAGGCTAATAGTGGGTCTACGAACAGGGCATTGCAGGCTGAATAGGCACATGCACCATTTATTACTTGCAGACAACGCATTATGCCGTTTCTGCAGGACCGAGGAGGAAACCCCGGTGCACATCCTTTGCGAGTGTGCCGGATGGCAAGAACAAGGTTTCTTCAACTAGGGGCTACTAATCTCGAAGCCATGAGCTTCATGACGGAGCCATGACACTTTCAGCTTTGCTAGTCCTGATTAATTGAGCAAAGCTGAAGGATGTGCTATAAACCCAGGGGATCCAATTGTCCTCTCAATGAAGGTCGCAGTGGAATGAGGCGTGGCCCTCCCCAATCTAATCTAATATACTTATTTCATTACCATTTTCTAAAATTTTCAATTTCATTTTTTTTCTAGAAATTTCAACTTAAATTTCTAGTGCACTACTGATAGGTGCCATCTCTAATGCTGGCGGCCTCAAGCCATTTGGTATAAGAACTTTGAATGTCTTGTTAAAGCTGTAATAAGGAGCCATTATATCGGAGGGCAGGAAGAAATTGTGTCTGCCTACAGCTTGCACAGTCTTTGAAAGCGTAGAAGAGTGAGATTTGTGGGAACTTGATTGTTCTTCAGGAATTATATACTAACTGCCTAGATTGATTGTTTACCAAAATCTTTTCCAAAACATAAATGCCTAATATTTTTATTTGAAATATTTTTCTGGGAAAATTAAGATTTGGGGGTTCTGAGGAGGACTAAAAACATTTTTCCTCTAAAGTATCATTTCAAAACAATTTATGTTTTTACAACCTTTATAATATTATGACAATATATTGGAAGCATTGCCAGAATTCCAAATTTGAAAAAAATCGGTTTAACGAATGAATGCCACTTTACAGAATTGGACTTTGAGTTTTTTTGAAATTTTCTCGAAACCGGCTAGAACGATTTTCCTTAAACTTGGAATGTTATCTGCACAGATAAAAACGAATCACTTCAATATGAAATATTTTTGTTTTAAAAAAGTAGATTTTTAGAGGTGTTTTGAGTGTTTTGAGAGTTAGGTTTAAATTTAAATTATCGTTACAAGCTTTGTTGTTTAAGTCAGAGGGCACCCCACAATGTCCCTCAGTTATATATATGTATAACGCCTACCACCTTTTTCTATGGTCATCCAAATTAAATGTTTGTAAACAATGCAATTTTGGTGAAAATTGGTTAAATGCATTAATTACAATAAGAGAAAGTTATGTGAGTGTTGCACACCAGATTTTTTTAAGAGGAATTATTTTTTTTAATTTAAGACGAACATTTGTGGTCATTGGTGCCCGGAGCCTTCTCAGTACACTGCCTACCTCCGGAAAGTGTTCTCTCGTTACAGACAACACTGAACAGTAAGCTGTAGAGGCTTCTAGGAAGTGAAAAAACTAAGGGACAGCACTGTACATGAATCCGGAATCTCCGCGAATTTAATCGGTGAATTTTTCAAATATTAAATTTTCTCCAAAAATAGTAGTTTCGAGAACTGTTGTGTTGGAAAAATTTGTTTTTAAAGAAATCGTCTATATTGAGCCTAGAGTTGCAATCTTATGTTTCTATCTATAATGGGGTTATTGATGAGAGAAATTTGGTTTAATTAAATGAACGAGATATGCTGACACTAATATAATGTAGCTAAGTTTACACTAACTGCACTGGACTTTATAATGAAAATGATAGAATGAATGGTGAGAGTAGAGAGATATTACACGATGCGATGACGGTGTACAGTTTTATGGTTGTATATGACAGATTCCTTTAGATAGATTCCCACTGGCTTATATACACAGGTTCTCCCACTCTAGCCTGCCTAAGTCAGAGGTAGTCTCTGTTAACCAGAGAGGGCCTGTCTTCTCTCTGCTGTGGTTGCGTTCTCTTTGCTGTGGATGGGTGCTATTACACTATCTAATGTGTAATTTCAGAACAATGAACGGTTCTACAACTGATGTAAATGGAACCATTAAAAATGCATGGCTACAATTCTTAAGTGGTCCCGCTAAAGTTGAGAAACGCCTAATCTATTGTACATGAAGATAGGCCATCCAAGACTGCAAAGCAAAATACGCTTCCTTATCTCAACTGGATGTTATTATCACTTTATGATCTAATTTTTTCATAGAAGACACGTGTTTAGCTAGAAAAAAACAGAGTACCTATATTTATTATTATGAAATACGAGTAGATCTCTCTAAATATCTTACCTCCCTAGTTTTATTGGCCTTTTTTATTATTTCTTTACTATTGCTTATCTATAATAACAATGGTAAGTAGTTTAAACAATAAAAGCAATGATTTTCTATTAAGAAATAAAAGCTAACATAAATATTTTCAATTGGACTTTTTTCTTCTTTTTTTTAAGAAAAATGTAGCGAGCCGTTAATATTGGAAATCTGTTATGGATTACCTGACTGGCGTGTATTCAACCCAGACGTGTATGTTCTATTTGCAAATAATGATACAATAAAATGAAAAACAGATTTAGCTTCTATTTTGTTTTGTATTGTTTCATATATATATATATGTGTGTGTGTGTGTGTGTATGTACGTATGTATTTCCCCCTGTACATTCTCTCCTACTTATGTGCTCTATACTTCCCTAAATCTAAATATACATCTATACACCCGCATACACCAAACTCACATGCATATATATACATAGTTTGTAAGGAAATCAACACTTTTGTATACTTGATATGCGTATCAGACGCAAACGATGTATTGATGTTTGGTAGAATCACTTCAATAAAATCTATACACAAATTTTGATCATTCGTGACTAGAATATTATTCAAGCGGTGTTTGATCATTTGTTAAAATATACTATATGTATATGTTGTATTACAATTTTTTATTATTTTTTTTTGGCCTTTCTCTTACGGATGTAAGAGGAAATATTGTAAGCGAAATTGAGTTTTCATCAAAAATACGTGTTTTGAAATCCCCTGAGTACGAAAAACAACTTTCTTTTAGCGAATGATGTGTGAGTGCGTGTGTGTTACGTGTGTTTTCTATATGAGAGTGGTTCTCAAAGTGTGCACCCATAGAAGCGCGGCAAAATATTATACAATTTTTATAAGTGTATTTCCATTTTCAATTCAATGTGATAAAATCGTAAAATGTAAGAAGCCCCATACAATTGTAGAAAAACTCATTCTACCGGCTGCTGTAGATATGGTGAACCATTACGATCGTTGACTCTGCTGGGGAGGCTACTTTCAAAAATTATTTGAGGATATGGGATTCCGAACACATGTCATTATTTACAGTATTTCACAATGCTTTTCTCATGGTAATGAAATTGTCTCGTACTTGTTGTGGTGGTTGGTTCCGCAGAGCTGGAAAGCATCAGAGACATTTTTCCGTGGTAGCCTGCTTCATTTTGTGGTCCGACCGGTTTTGGGCGTTCGCCCATCTTCAGGATGCGTTTGTCAGAGAGTTTGATAACACAGACTTGCACAGAGCAAATTCGTTTTATACACTCCTACACTCACAGTGTAAAACTGAATTTGCTCTGTGCAAGTCTGTGTTATCGCATCGTCTGACAAACGCATCCTGAAAATGGGCGAACGCCCGAAACCGGTCGATGACCACAAAATGAAGCAGGCTACCATGGAAAATGTCTCTGATGAATTGTCTTGTACGTTTGAACTGCGACAAGAAATTGGGCGTCAACAGTTTGGGCCAGAGTGAGACTAGGAAGGCAGGAACGCAGAGTGATCGCTTCTCTCTCCCTAACGACTGGGGTACGACTGCCTATTGAAGAAATTTCATTTCAGTTCTCTTTTATTCGCTAAGTTATTCAGCAAAATTTAATTTTTTTATTTTTATATGTTTACCACCTTTTCTTTGTATTTACGAGGGCAAAGAGAAAAGTTCTCGTCCTAACCCACTGCTACAAAAAGAAATTACTGTACTGTTATGTTGGCACATTTGTTGCAAAAGTAAACGCCAAATGTGAATTTAATCAGACAAATTGTTTGTTTTATATGGCTATTTAAAGTAAGGGTGTTGTGTGTTTTTGACAAAATGAATAAACTTCAATACCGTTCTGTCATAAAATTCTTCGTTTTGGATGATTTATCGCCATAAGAAATACATCAAAAATTGGTGAAAGTTTTTAAGTAGTCTGTACCTTCGTTACCAACAGTTAAAAAAAAAAAAAAAATGGGCAGCTGAGTTTAAACGTGGTCGTACATCGATTGAAGTTGATCCACGTGAAGGATGGCCAAAAACTATAACTACCGAAGAAAATATCATGAAGATACACAATAGGTATCGACGATTAAAGGTGTACGAGATAGCTAAGACTGAAGGCATCTCAGAAGAAAGGGTATGACACATTTTACACCAAGAACTCAGTATGAGAAAGCTTTGTGCAAGATGGATGCCGCATTTAATGCTGATCACAAACAAATGAGGAATCGAGTTTCTCAGCAATGTTTGTGCCGTTTTAAGAAGAATCCTAGTCCATTTTCTGCGCTGATTTTTAACTGGATGAAGCATGGGTTTACCATTTAACTCCTGAGACAAAACAACAGTCAAACATTAATGTGGAATACTACGCATATCTTCTTGACCAGCTAGATGAAAAAATTAGAGAGAAAAATCCTTTTCACCAGAACAATGCACCCGCCCACAAAGGCGCTTTGGCAATGGGCAAATTGAGGGATTTGAAGTATGAATTGTTGGAACATCCTCCCTATTCGCCAGATTTGGCCCTCTGACTTTCATCTTTTCCCAAACCTTAAGAAATTTGTGGCTGGAAAGCGTTTTGGATTAGATGAAGAGGTGATAGCAGCGGTAAATGGATATTTTCAAGACCTTCCAGAATCGTATTTCAGGGACGGAATCCAGTTATTGGAGAAACTTTGGACAAAGTGTATTGAACTAAAGGGAGATTACATTGAGAAATAAATGCATTTTTAAAATAAAAGAAACTAATTTTCACTACTACGCCGAGAACTTTTCAGCTTGGACCTATCTTAAGCAATAAACGGGGCTGAAGTCCACCTAATTATCGCTACCTACGAAATGTTGTTTTTACCACTCTTCCTCCTTTGTACTATATTACATAACCATAGATGATTTTGCCCGTAACCTTCGTGCGAACCCAGATGCGATAGTAACACCTATATGGTCCGGACGGAGCTTTGAGTAGCGAGATCCGATGTCATTCATGGACCTCTCTCAGGCATCTGGTTGGCTTCCTTACTGGGCATTGTGGCTTAAAGAGACATCTCTATACAATGGGACTCATGCCTGACCCCTTTTGTAGACTTTGTGAGACGGAAGAAGAAACACCCATGCATCTGATGACGGATTGTTTGGGCTGTGAGTAGATTAGGTTTAGGACCTTCGGCCGGAATAGGATATCGGTAGAGGATCTTAATCTATGTCCTTTTAAGATTTTGGTCCGATTTGTTCGGACCGTGGTGAAACTTAGATGGTTAAAACCTGGGCATGGATTTTTGTTCTACTCCCAGTAGTTGGTATTCTTTAGGGGGAGCTATATGGGCCCTGGGAGGCTTTGGATAGCGTAGGGTTTTGCCCTCCCCTTCTTTGAATAATAATAATAATAACAACACCTAAATGGAATACTAAGTTTGAGTATTCCATGCGATTTTCGTTTTCGAGATATCTTGGTCACACACACAAAACAGACAATCCGCTAAAAACATTATTTTTCGAACTCAGGGGATCTCAAAATATGTATTTGCGGTGAAAATGCAAATTCAAATATTTTGACACGATCACAGTACTTCATCTGAGAAGTAAAAGCAGCATACTAACGAACCTTTCGCGTAAGCAGCCCCCCTTCGTAGAATGGCTATGTGCCATGATTACTTACAGGTCCATATTTATCGCATGGATTCCATTCACGTTCTGTTCGGCCAGTGCACTTGAAAATCGGCGATAACAAATAAAAGAGACAAAATTTTTGACAAAACTCGTTGCCTTAAAAAGGCGTCAAATAAAAACAATTTTTTTTTTTTTTTTTTTTTTTTTTTATGTTACAACTGGATCTAACAACAAAGGTCTCGGTTAAAATCCATCTTATCCCAGTTTTTCACAATTTCCCCAAAAATAGTTTAAACGATATTTCTTTAAAGTTCGCAGGCTAATAACACATGTATAGGTTTATCACTTTTATTTATGACATTTTCCAAAGAAAATTGATTTTTGAAGAGCTCACCATGAAGGTTTCCTCTAAAGTGTCACTTCTGTAAAATGTATTGTTCTAATACCTATATAATATTAAGGTCCATTAAGGAGCTAGATTAGTTCAGTTGTTAGAGGTGTGGACCACAAAACTGAGGTGTATTTTGGTACTGGGCTCGATTTCCCTGGTCTTGGTAGACTTTATTTGATGTACAAATGTGACTAAAATATAGTAAATTATAATAATACTAAGAACAAGTTAGTGACTATTTCTCCTGGTTTTTAACAATAATGATGCTAACCTCAACAGTATACTTAAAAACAGTAATTATATTTGTAACATAACCTTAGTAGACTAAGGTTACAAAAGCAATCTGCTTAACTTACTAAACTAACATACCATAATAAATTCAATTGAAATATTTCAAAGATAAACAGAAATGATATATAAAAATAATAATCTGGTGTGAAACACTCACACAACTTTCTCTTATTCCAGTTTTCAAGACTATTATAATTGGCAATCTTTATAGTTAATATACCAAATTTAATGAATCGTCCGTGTTTTTAAGGAGAAATTCACTAAAACTGAAAAAAAAAACTATTCAGTAAAAACGCACTTCCGGTTTACTAATTTTCTTGAAACTCGGAATTTTGGCAATTTATTTATTTCTAATTAATTTTGTCTAGATGGTAGAATTGTATAATCAATATGCTAAGATAGCACTCTAGAGGCAAGCCTAATCCTCCCTTCTACCAAAAGCCGGCCGGCTTAAATGAGTTTATCCGGAGAAATGTTTCAAATAAAAGTTTTAGCTTTTTATATGTGCAGTTCACATACTTAGTTTTAAAGAAAATCGTTGGAGGCTTTAAGAAAAACAGCAAAACATTGTGAAAAATACTTTTCTTAAAAAAACCAGTTCCGCTCATCCATTTTTACTTTCTCTTACTCTGAGTAAAGAGGAAGTATTGTAATCGTTGTCTAGTAAGAGAAGTATTGTAATCGTGTCAAATTTTCGATATCGAGTTTTTCCCGGAAATATCCGTTTTGAGGTCCCCTGAGTCAAAAAAGTGGTTTTTAGCAAATGGTTTGTGTGTGTGTGTCTGTGTGTGTGTGGTGTGTATGTGAACAGCATAGCTCAAAAACGAAAAACCGTAGAAAACTGAAACTTAATATTCCGTTTAGGTATCACCATGCGATCTGACTGTGCTTTATCTGTCAAAATTCCTCAACCGGAAGTACCACTTTACTAGTTGACTTTTTTACTTTTTTGCGTTTTTCTCAAAGATGGCTCCAAGGATTTTCTTTAAACTTGGTACATCAACTACATATACAAGGAGCTACAACTTTTATTTGAAACATTTCTCTGGGAAAATTGATTTAAGGGCCCTTCTGGGGGAGGGGTGGGGTTAGGTTACCCTCTAAAGTGCTATTTCGGGTTATTACACAATTCGGTCATTTAAATAATGTTAATTAGAATTAAATATGTTGTTGAAATTCCGAGTTTGAGAAAAATCCGAAAACCGGAAGTGCTTTTGTTTTAACACTTTACTAAATATGATTTTTTCACTTTTTCGCGATTTTCTCAAAAATGGCCCCGACGATTTTCTTGAAACTACACATATAAACTAAACATTCAAAGATCTACAACTTTTATATAAAACATTTCTCTGGGAAAATTCATTTAAGGGCACTTTTAGGAGAGGGGTAGGGTTACAGCTTCCTCTAAAGTGGTATCATACTTGATTATACAACTCTATCATCCAAATGAAATTAATTAGAAATAAATAGTTGGCCAAAATTCCGGGTGTGAAGAAATCAGTAAACCGGAAGTGCGCTTTTACTGAATAGTTTTTTTTTCAGTTTTCGACAAATTTCATTAAATTTGGTACACAAACTATAAAATTTGTCAATTATAATTTTGATAACTGGAGTAAGAGAAAGTTGTGTGAGTGTTTCACACCAGATTTTTTTTTTTTTAAACTCGGAATTTTGAACAACATATTTTATTTTATTAATATTTTGATGACAGAATCGTATAGTTAAATGAAATAGCACTTTAGAGGAAAAACCTAATCCCACTCCCACCCCCCCCCAAGTGCCCTTAAATGAATTTTTCCAGAGCAATATTTTAAATAAAAGATGTAGATTTTTGTAGGTGCAAGTGATATACCAAGTTTGAAGAATATCATCGGAGCCATTTTTGATAAAATCGCAAAAAAGTAAAAAAGCAAAAAAACATTCAGTAAAGTGGTACTTCCGGTAGAGGAATTTTGGCAGATGACCTATAGTGTCGGAACCCATTGTGATACCAAAACGGAATATCATTTCGTTTTTGAGCTATTCTGACACACACAGACCATTTTCTAAAAAAACACTTTTTTGGACTCAGTCGACGTCAATCAAAATGGATGTTTCCTGTGACAACTCTATATCGAAAATTTGGCATGATCACAATATTACCTCTTACTAATAAGAGAAAGTAAAAGTATCAGAAAATTTTATAACCTTTTACACAGTCATTAATATCACAGTCAAGATAGTAGTTGCAGTATAAAGTTCAAGTCATTGCTAACTGCATTAAATAGAACCGTAGAAGCATTGGAAAGCATATAGCGGAGCAGTTCCGTGTGCAGTCAGTCGTGAAGCCGGATTGTGAATCAAACATTTTTGATCAGCTTTCAGTCAAGTATGCAGCCAGTACACACAAATTCGCTTATCTGTTTGGTTGTTATCTCCCCACTATTCTACTCTCTTTTGACTATTATATAATTCATACTCTGAACATTTTTAAATTCATATTTTCTTATCATTTTATCACTTGCAGTGAAACACTCACTGTAGCTGTTTAAAAATCATGGTAATTTTCTAATCTATAGAGGAAACTTCGACATTCTTTATTTTTTTGACAAATTATTTGGAGGTTGAATTTATTACTTTATTATTTGAATTTATTACTTTCTCTTATTTTTATTAGCCTTCATCAATTTTATTTTATAAAGCTTATAAAAAACTTTTTATAAATCCTTTTCCTAGTTTAATAAAACAAAAAAAAATATACTTTTCACCAATGAGATTGCCAATATTTCGCTGTTTAAAGTTTAACTCTCCTACTTCTACATCGGCGAGTCAACATCAGTGAGTCCTGGCCTCCGTCAGTTTGTGCGGCCTTGTGCAACCACTATTCAGTTTCGTTCACCTATCAGGCTTTCGGTATCCTCTCTCACTCCGTTCTTCCACGTAAGCGCCGCGATCGTGCAACCCGTCTGGTTTCATATAGCTGTTCATTCTGCAGTTTCTTTAAAATTTCGTATTTAGGCATGCGGACAGGTTTCCAGCCCAGCGAAGTCGTCCAATTTTAATAATTTGCATAATATTCGGCTCTTGAGAGAGGAGGTACAGCTTCCAACTTTGACCTTCTGGCACTCGGCTATATATAATATATACTACAATCAATCTTCCTTTCAAAAGAGCAGAGATTTAGTTTGTCCGCTTTGGAAATGGTCCATGCTTCAGAGCCTAAAGGATAAGCCTAATAATGAACATATACAGCCATGTTTTTGTATCGCGAGAGATAAATCGGCTTTTTAAATCTTTTAGGAGGACAATGTAGCATTTATTTGCTTTTAAATTGCAAATACCTCTTGATGGCTCAACCAATTATTTTGGTAAATTGTATTATTTGGCCTCGTACGTATTAGCTCTTATCGCAATTTTTTAAAATTAAATTAAAAGGCATAAGGGACAGTGGGTCATCTTGTCTTTGGCCCTTGGAGATGTCGGAGATGGTTAAGCATTGCTGGCCTAAAAATTCTGTTCGGTATTTATCTGAATTTAAATTTGCTGCCGTCAGAATATAATAATTTATCAATCTATAGGCTGTGTCCTAAATGTAGAGAGGGGGTAGTCCCTTTTATTACCCTCTCCAGTCACTATTCTACACTCGTACGAGCAATATATGCAGAGACAGCACATTCTACTGATGCAGTTTAGATCACTTCCGCTTTCCTTATACGTGAAAACCCAAGTATTGCCACTTCTGGTTTTCCTCGGGGTTAGTGTTAAGTTAATAAGCTGATCTCTTGTCGAATGAGTGTCTCCGCATTCTCCCGGCCTGCTAAGGTTTATTGTACAAGCAAACGGTCTACTTCCGGTTGCTTCTCCGGCCTTGCAGTTTCCAGGAGCTCGTTTAAATAATTTATCAAGATTCATCAGCCAAGCAGCAGTGTGTGGATCAAGACTCTGGAGATACAGGCACATAAGGTCTTATTTCCTTTTCCTATTTTCCTCTTCCCTTACCCCCAATATGGGCTAAGGAAACTTAAGTCTGCCTCCGCTGGTGTTAAAGTTTCTGCGTTTAAGGTAAGCGCCACTCCTTTTGGCTTGTTGAATATAATAAATATTTTTGCTACTTATTTTAAATTTAATTTAATATTCATTTTGTTCATATTATATGAGCCCATTTGCTCTCTCTTTATTCAATACATATATACAGTCCACTTATATTTTCACCCCTTTTATTTTCTTTTATTTTTTTTTTATTTCCTGGTTTTTTTACTAAACAGAGCCTACCAGAGGGACTGGAAAGCCTATAAGAGGCGCCCCCGTCTCATTTTTAATTTTCTTTTATTTGTTTATTTATTTCCTGTTTTTTACTAAACAGAGAATATAAATAGAATAAATTTTATTAAAACAGAATATAAATTATTATATTCTGACGGCGGCAAATTTAAATTCGGATAAATACCGAACAAATTCAAAACTTTGAAATGAATCAAACACGAATGCGATGGTGTTCATCGGACTTCACATACTCCCCCCTAGCAGTTTACCCTTCATAATATAGTGAAATAGATGCGGAATAAGATACAACTCTACTTCACACTGTTAGCTACTACTGAACTTGGTTGGATTTGTTTTTGAACATAATCAGTAGGTTGTACAGACTAGTTTGTCAATTATTTCACATTAGCATAAGTAATAAAATCAAAATCGTCCTACTCCAACACGTTCGTATATTAGTTTTTTTTGTGTGTGTGAATGAGATGAGTTATATACTCGTATATAGGTGATTGAAACTGGATAAATATCTGTATTTTTGTTTATTTTACGAGCTTTAAGTCTGTTTATTTTTTTTTTTCACACAATTGAGCTTCTATTTGGTCAAAGTGGGAAAATAAAGAGTTAAACCAATGTGCATGCATTTGGATAAACATTTATACATATTCGCATAAACAGACAATCAGATGATACACACATTTCTAACGAGGCTCACCTCTTCCTGATGTGGACTTGGTTGGTACTAAAGCGGATATTACCCATCGGCCATTGTGTTTCCCGATTGAAATAGCTTTTACAACCCCTCATTCCCGTAAAGTACACCTATTTATAAACACCTTATACACAAATTGTTTCATATCATTATGTACAAATTTTTATTATTATCTCTTATCATTTTTTACTATCTCTTACTGTTGTAATAGTAATAGGAGGTCATTGGTGTGTGTGTGTGTGTATGTGTGTGTGTGTGTGTGTGTGTTTGTGGTCAGCATAACTCAAAAACGGAAAGTTGGAGAAAGTTCAAACTTGATATTTCGTTTAAGTTTTACCACTGGACCTATAATGAGGTTTTGGTTAAAATTGGTCTACCGGAAGGAAGTACAACTTGTTTTCCTTTACAGTACTATCTTAATTAATTATACAATTCTATCATCTAAATAGAATTAATTAGAAATAAATAGGTTGCAAAAATTCCGAGTTTCAAAAAAATTAGTTAAGTTACGTTTTTACCGAACAGTTTTTATTTTCTCTTACTCCAAGTAAGAGGAAGTATTATAATCGTGTCAAATTTTCGATATCGAGTTTTCACCGGAAATATCCGTTTTGAGGTCCTCTGAGTCCAAAAAAGCAAATGGTTTTTAGCAAATGGTCTGTATTTGTGTGTGTATCTATGTATGTGAACAGCATAGCTCAAAAATGAAAAAGCCGTAGAAAGTTGAAACTTGATATTCCATTTAGGTATCACCATGGGATCTGACAGTAGGTTAGCTGTCAAAATTCCTCAACCGGAAGTACCACTTTACTAAATTTTTGTTTTTTTCACTTTTTTGCAATTTTTTTAAAAAATGGCTCTAACGATTTTCTTTAAACTGCTGTATGAACTACATCTACATAGATCTACAATTTTTATTTGAAACATTTCTCCGGCAATATGAATTTAAGGGTACTTTCGGGGGAGGGGGTGGTGGGTTGTCCTCTAAAGTGCTATTTCAGTTTAATATACAATTCTCTCAGCTAAACAATATTAATTAGAATTAAATGCGTTGTTGAAATTCCGAGTTTGAAAAAAATCGGGTGATCGAAAGTGCGTTATTACTAAAATGTGTTTTTCAGTTTTCTGGTATTTTTTTTACTTTCTTGGAATTTTCTCAGAAATTGCTCCGACGATTTTCTTCAACAACAGTATATCAACTACACGTCCAAAGATCTACCACTTTTATTTAAAACATTTCTCTAGAAAAATTAATTTAAGGGCACTTTTGGGAGAGGGGTGGGGTTAGGTTTCCTCTAAAGTGCTATCAAGGTTGATTATACAATTCTATCGTCCAAACAAAATTAATTAGAAATAAATAGTTGGCCAAAATTCCGAGTTTCAAGAAAATTAGTAAACCGGAAGTGCGCTTTTACTGGACAGTTTTCGACTTTTAGTGTCAACATCTATGGTCATTGGCGCCCGGAGCCTCTCAGTGTACTGCCGGCCTCCGGACAGTGTTTTCTCGTTACAGGCAATACTGTCCATCACCGTACAGTGAGCTGTAGGGGCCCTAGGAAGAAAAAATCTAAGGGCAGACAGATGGACTCGAACTCGGGTCCTCCGCGTGGGAGTCCAGTGCGCTAACCACTGAGCTAATCCCTTCCCTAAAACAAAAAATTTAAGGTTTCCTTAAACCTATCATATTTAGTTAATATTTGCTTTTCTTCAATTTTATGCCAATTGGAGGATCTAAACCTTGAACTTTTCATCAGAGACATTTTCCGTAGTAGGCTGCTTCATTTTGTGGTCATCGACCGGTTTCGGGCGTTCACCCATCTTCAGGATGCGTTTGGACAGACAGTGTGATAACACAGACCTGCACAGAGCAAATTCAGTTTACACACCTCCCCCTACCAAAAAACTTCTTTAAATTAACTTTTTGAAAAAAAAAAAAGTACCCAAGTTATGGTAACAAATAAAATGAAATAATTCTTTGATACTTATTTTTATTGGATTTTATGGGTCAAGGATGTAAAATAAAACGTTCTTAGTTTTCCCAAAACGTTTCGGGACTATTCCATCTCCAGTAGCGTATAGTAGTATGTATAGTTCAAGATTGTTCACATTAATAAAAAAAAAAAATCTGGTGTGAAACACCTCACACAACTTTCTCTTACTCCTATTCTCAAAAATATAATTGACAAATTTTATAGTTTGTGCATCAAATTTCATGAAATTTGTCGAAACCTGAAAAAAAAAAACTGTTCAGTAAAAGTACTTCCGGTTTCCTAATTTTCTTGAAACTCATAATTTTGGCGGCCATCTATTTATTTGTAATTAATTTTGTTTGGATGATAGAATTGTATAATCAACTATGATCGCACTTAAGAGAAAAACATAACCCACCCCTCCCCTAAAAGTGCCATTAAATGAATTTTCCTAGAGAAATGGTTTAAATAAAAGTTGTAGCTCTTTGTATGAGTATTAATATATCATGTTTAAAGAAAATCGTCGCAGCCATTTTTGAGAAATCGCGAAGAAGTGGAAAAATCATTTAGTAAAGTGGTAAAGTAAACACACTTCCGGTCATCCGATTTTTTTTCAAACTCGGAATTTCAACAAAATATTTAATTCTAATTAACATTATTTAGATGATGGAATTGTTTAATAAACTGAAATAGCACTTTAGATGAAAACCTAACCCCACCTCCGCCATAACTTCCCTTAAATGAATTTCCCCAGAGAAATGTTTCAAACAAAAGTTATAGCTCTTTGTATGTGTAGTTGATATACCATGCTTCAAGAAAATCTTTGGAGTAATTTTTGAGAAAAACGCAAAAAAGTAAAAAAACCAACAAGTAAATTGGTATTTCCGGTTGAGTAATTTTGACAGATGACCCACTGTTAGATGCCATGGTGATACCTAAACGGAATATCAAGTTTCAACTTTCTATGGTTTTTGGTTTTTGAGCTATGCTGTTCACACACACACAGACCATTTGCAAAAAACCACTTTTTGGACTCCAGTACCGCAAAAACGGATATTTTCAGGTGAAAACTCGATATCGAAAATTTGACACATTACAATACTGGGGTCGCTTACTAGGAGTAAGAGAAAGTAAAAAAAAAAGTAGCTATGCACCTTAAACTAGCACATATACGTACATACATAATTGTATATGACAGTGCCTAGTGGTTGGTGATGCATAAAACAACTTTTAATGAAACTAAGATTGCTTTTGCAAAACTATCGTTTGCTTTTTCTGAAAATTGATTATAAATTTGCCAGTAAGTACTCTAAATTTAATATAAATTTGATAGGCTATAAACTTTAGTTCATTATTTTGTAAATTAAAGCACATACGCACGAGCGCGGTGTTAATCTCTAATATACATACGAGTATTATGAATATTTACTTCTATTGTATTCTTTGTATATAATTCTCTCAAACTTCTCTTTCTCTTATTATATATTCTCTCCTCTTCTTTAAAGAAGTTATTTAATTTCTAATTAATTTTTTTTTTAACTGTTTTTTTATTTACGTTCCTATTAATTTCAAGAATTAATTAATTTATTTACAGGTTAAAACTCAATCATTAAGAATTAATGGGTCCTAAGCGTAAACGCCAATTAAATTGGTGTTCGATTTTTTGTATATTTTCTTGGAAACTTCTACAATGACTTTCTTTAAACATGCGAGTGTTAAATGTAACATTATTAACGTACCACTTCTATTAAAAAAATGGCCCGGGTGAATTGATTTTAGAGGGTCTATGGGAATCTTTGGCATTAGATTTTTTCATTTGTAACTGAAGTGTGTTTAGATTTGTTGGCGCTGTCTGCTGGACTCTAATGTAATCACTGCCACGTTGCTAACGATCATATTTATTTTAAGGCAAATTAAATATTCCTCCTTGATCTATTTAATATAGCCAGGTTATTCACTTATCCCCGCAAAGTAATATTTCACATTGACATGGCATTGCCTGTCAGTGAGAACATGACACCTCCCTACGAATTAAAGACAGTTGCCCTAATTACAATAAATGAAAGGTACTAAACTGCTGCCTGGATGAACATCTACACATATATGTCAGCCATAGAGGTATCTAAGAATGAGAGGAGCGGGGATGTATTGCAAGCACTTTGAATTGTTTAAGGCAGTGGGAAAGTCTGTTAGCAACTTAGATGGGGAAATAGTTTCCATAGTTTTGGCACTTGCTCAATTGGCTGCAGGGAACTTCCAGAAGTCGGCCGTCTCACAATAATATTGTCAGGCCACAAAAAGTTCAACAACAATATCGGAGCTTCCCCGATTCAAATTGGAGAGCTTTATTAAAGGACAAATAGAGGTAGATCTCCAATGGATTCCAGCCCATTGTGGCATTCAAGGCAATGAGGCAGCTAATCGTTTACTAGCACAGCGTAATCACAACCTGATTTGCCCATACTTAACTGTACCGCAAACAGAATTATTAACGTCATTTTAAGTTTTAATTATTTAAAGTTATAACCTATAAATTCCCCTAAGTAATAGGAGTTGCTTGCTTTCGGTTGAAGATGGGGCATGAATATCTTTGTAAACATATTCATCGAATAGGAATGGTTGGATCCTCGATCTGCCCTCTGCGTCACATAGGAAAAGAAATAAAGGGGGGTCATATTTTTGAGTATCTAGCTCTCGTGCGACAAGTTGATATAGGATGCTACATCTCGAGGGCAAATGCATATTGAAGAAAAGTTGGCAGAAATACCTCAAACGCGTAGGAAAAAACAGGTATTTAATATGGACATGGAGAGCTTTGACTTCTTCGATAAAATAGAAATATATTTATACAAACTTTAGAATAGTGTTCTATAATATATATTCATTAGACGTGAAGAAAGTTTAAATTTGTGCAAATTGGAAAGGCCTATAACTTTTTTCCGCTTGCATAAAAAAAATTTACAAATAATAATAAAAAAAAAATCCTGTTTGAAATTCTATTGCAAAGGATTCTGTCGCAAGAGGATTGTTATGGACTATAAAGATAGTCACAGTTCATTTACCCGCCCAAGTTAGAGAAAGAAATTTATTAAAATTCTGAAAGTTCCCTTTATTACTTTCACATAGAGGAGTAGTGCGATCAAGTTTTGAAATTTTCTAAATTGAATTATCACCAGGAATACATGTTTTGAGGACACCTGAACACCAAACAAAAAATTAGCGAATGATGTATGTGTACAAAATATCTCAAAAACAAAAAATTGCAAAAAGCTGAAACTTGGCAACCAATGCATCGGACACAAACGTTTCAGACAAAACCCATTAACCGCGAAGTGTGCCACTTTACTGAATAGTTTTTTTTATCAGTTTTTCGCGATTGTCTACACACGTAAATATCAACCATTTTGATTTGAAACATTTTCTTGGCGGTTTGCGCTCATCAGAAGTACCACATCCCTGTGAGGTTCTAACCCCCTATATGCTAGGGCAAGGTAAAAAGTTCTCGGCATTGTACTGAAAATAAGTTTTTTTTTTATTTTAAAAATGCATTTATTTTTTCATTGTAGTCTCTGTGATGGATGCCAGAATTATAGAAATTATATCTATTTTATTTGAGAGAAAAATTCACATTCGCTGGCAAAAAGGGTACACACAGGTAGAAGACTACAGTTACAGAAAGAGTTTAAAGGACCTGGTTGGCTTTGTCTTTTAGAGTTCACAGAACTTTGGTAGCTCTGTCTTTTCACCCCTTCTCTCAGGGGAAGATTTGTCTTCTAACAAGAGAAGGCATTCTTTCAGAACAGTCTGCATTCTGCTTTCAAACAAGAACAGTCTGAACCAGACTTTCTACCAGTAAACATCAGTGCCAGTTTAAGCTTTAACCTTAAAGTAAAATCAATCTAACTAGTTTCCACAATATAATAATAAGCTTTTTACATTTATTGCAAATAACTTGTAGTTGTTATTTTAAGAGAATATATTTATCGTTAACAGTGTGATCTCTTAATTATTTCTTAATACTTCTATCTCTCTCTCAAACGTACACACAAAACCCTTTACTAAACCATTCACGCCACAAGCTACTAAGCGACAACACATCAATAACATTTCATCTCCCATTAGTTCAATACATTTGATCCAAAACGTTTTCCAGACAAATTTATTTCTTAAGGTTAATGTGCCGTACCCATTCTTCTGAGATGCCTACAGCCTTAGCTATCTCGTACACCTTTAATCGTCGATCATCTAGAACCATATTGTGCATCTTCTCGGATATTTTCTTTGGTAGTTGCAGTTTTTGGCCGTCCTTCACGTGGATCATCTTCAATCGGTGTACGACCACGTTTAAACTCAGCTGCCCATTTTTTTTTTTTTTTTCTGTTGATAACGAAGATGCAGACAAAAAACTTTCTCCTCATAAACTTTCACCAACTTTGGATGAATTTCTGTTGGCGAAAAACCATTCAAAACGAAGAATTTTACGTCAGAACGGTATTGAAGTTTATTCATTTTGTTAAAAATACACAACACGGTACTTCAAACAGCCGATAAAAGAAACTATTTGTCAGATCAAATTCATATTTGGTATTTACTTTTGCAACAAGTGTGCCAACATAACAAAACAGTAATTTCATTTATTGCAGTGCTATCTAAGGTTATGCCGATAACTATTCACATTTCCCACATAATATACTTTAGAAGCATTGATAGAATTCCAAATTTGAAGAAAATTTCAGAGACATTTTCCGTGATAGCATGCTTAAGCATTCCTTAAGCAATCCTTGAACAGGAATAGCCTGCTGAATTAGGCTATCACGGAAAATGTCTCTGATACTTTGCAGCTCTGCGGAACCAACCACCACTACAACTTGAAGAAAATAAGTTAACCAGATTTGAAACTTTATTGAGTTTTAAGTTTTATTGGAATTTTCTCGCTTACAAAGATTTACTTTAATCTTTGAATCCTCACTACACAGATAAAATTCTATGACTTTTTCCCCGGAAATACTAATTATAGGGTGATGTTCTGTGGAATGGGTGGCGTTAGGCTTCCAAATAAAGTGTCATTTCAGTATATTTTATGATGCTATTATCTAACTAATATTATTAAGAATTTAATGTTACGCTATAATGTCGGAGTTTGAAGAAAATCCGTTTACTGGAAATTACGACTTTTTATATTTTATTAAATTCCAGTTTTAGTAAAAGTAGTGTGAGTGTTTCACACCAGATTTTATGTGTAGTTAGTATACAAAGTTGGAGTCA
>JAAEAF010011261.1:0-35354 GCA_011037195.1 Triatoma infestans
TTCTTTGGCTGTGTATTGACCCTTGTTTGAAAGGGTTTTTGTTTACTGCGGTTCTTGACCTGCAGATAGCGGCTGGCTGGAACCACTAGTTATAATTTTTAGATTTATAATTTATTTAAAAATGATATCTTTTTTCTTCTTGCTACCACATTACATATCTATGTGGTTTTAAATTACTTAACAGATTGGAAAACATCCTTACTTTTGTGCATTCTTTACGGTCATTAACAAATTTGTCAAGATTCATGAAAATATAATATATTGCTTCTAACATTTTTCGTTTATTTAAATTTTTTTCACGGTCTATTACACTATTGCATTGTCAAATTTAAATTTGTGGTTAATAATTTTGTGATGTTTTATGAGTGATGTTTCGTTGTTATTTTTGTATTTTATAGATTTTCTATGTTGTTCAATTCTAGTCTTTAGGAAATTTTTTTTGTATGCCCTAAATATTGAAGCTCGCATTCGCAAGGAGTTATGCTATTCCTATGATAATGGCATGTGAAATGCTGAAACGTTGGAGAAACTAAATGTATAATTTATAATAAAACAAAGAAAATAAGGCTGCAAAGAGGTTCATTCCCTAAACAAACCCAGGAAAATCATAACTATTGTGATGACATAGCAATGTCAAAGCCTTCACAAAATATAACAAAAGGAAAGAATAATTTATAACTAGTGGCCCCACAGCCGGCTGCTGCCTTTTCAATACAAAGGTATCAAAGACAAGCACCGATAAAGCCCTGTCTATTGAACAGAAGCCACCTGGTCTTTGAAAGTCGCCGATGGGCGACCAAATCTGGCTACTGACCTGAATCACTGGTCGCCGACCTAACCAAGGTCGCACGCTACTAGAGATGTCTTAGTGTGAGAACTTACTTACACACTTGACAGTGTGTGAGTAAGACTAATATAAACTTCGCCCCACTGGAAGAGGGGATCATTATATCATTCATCATTATACGAGTAGCCACATCATTATATCAGTATCATTTTACAGCAGCAGTTATACTTGAGTTCCGAGCGCGTTCCTATACAAGGTTTTACTTATAATTATTTTCATAGTTGTGCATATTAGTTTATTTATTATAATCATTTTAAATTATTTGTTATTTAACTCTTAAAATTATTTATTTACTTTTATCAAATCATATTAATTGTAGTTATCATTAGGCTCATTCAAATTATTGTTAAAATATATTCTATTTTTATAAATTCAGTGTTTGTAATTCTCTAAACTAACTTCCGCCTAATAAATCCCTCTTCAAGATATCTAACTTCATACCTCAGGAATCATGACAATTGATTCCACTATATCTGGTGGCAGCGGTGGGATCCGATACATCCGATAATTGATTTCACTACACTATTATCTAATTACATAACTTTTGACCTTTATTTGTTTTTTGTCTTCGGTCAAAGACAAGCGGCACCCTAGCAGCAGTGGCAGCCATTGTTTACTTTGTTCCGTCTAACGAAAAAAAAAAAAATTAGTCAAAAAATCTGTGTGACGATGTGGACTGCAGAAAACAGGTATATTTTGTTCGTCCGAGAAGTCAAATTTTTCCGTGTTAAGCGATATTTGTTTCGTGATAAAATAAAATAAAAAATGTATGAACTTACATAGTATTTAGTCGCGACCGAAACAAGATTTCGTGTTAACCGATTTTTCATGTTAAGCTTTTTCGTGTTTAACGTTGTTTACTGCATTGCATACGGTATTTAGAAAATTGAAGTAGGGATTTAATATTGTTTTAATAATGTGTTTAATAATTTTTTTTTTTTTTACAATAATTGTGCCCTACGAAGATAGGAAACTATTCTCGAAACGTTTAGACAAAAATAAAAAGATTATTATTTTATATTCAACACTTCCTAAACCCAAAACGTCGATAATTTTTCTAAATAATATTGTGTACAAATGGAAGGGTCAAACAAGAATTCTTCCTCTGTCATAGAAAAAAAAAAAATTAAAAATAATAGAAAATTTCAGATTAATATAAAAGCCAAAAGAAAGTTTCGGTTTCACACAATTTCTCACAAAAAAAAAATCTGTTGTGAAACACTCACACAACTTTCTCTTACTCCAGTTCTCAAAATTATAATTGACAAATTTTATAGTTCGTGTACGAAACTTAATGAAATTCGACGAAAACCGAAAAAAAACTGCTCAGTAAAAGCGCACTTCCGGTTTACTAATTTTCTTGAAACTCGGAATTTTGGCTAGCCATTTATTTCTAATTAATTTTGTTTGGATGTTAGAATTGTATAATCAACTATGATAGCACTTTAGAGAAGAACATAACCCCTCCCCTAAACTCCGAGAAATAATAAAAATTGAATTTTCCCCAAGTTTTTAATAAAAGTTGTAGATTTTTGAATGTTTAGTTATATAGGAAGTTTCAAGAAAATCGTCAGCGACATTTTGAGAAAATCGCGAAAAAGTGAAAAAAATCATTTAGTAAAGTAAGTGGTAATGTAAACGGACTTCCGGTCATTCGTTTTTTTTTTGAAACTCCAATTTCAACAACATATTCAATTCTAATTAACATTATTTAGATGATAGAATGGTTTAATAATCTGAAATAGCACTTTTGATGAAAACCTAACCCCACCTCTCTCCCGTAACTGCCTTTAAATGAATTTTCCCGGAGAAACGTTTCAAATAAAAGTTGTAGCTCTTTGTATATGTAGTTGACGTACAAAGTTTGAAGAAAATCGTTGGAGCCATTTTTGATAAAATCACAAAAACGTAAAAAAAAAAAATTAGTGAAGTGGTACTTCCGGTTGAGGAATTTTGACAGATAACGAACGCACCGGCAGATCCCATGGTGATAACTAAACGGAATATCAAGTATGAACTTTCTACGACTTTTCGTTTTTGAGCTATGCTGTTCACATACACACTGAGACCATTTGCTAAAAACCACTTTTTTGGACTTAGGGGTGACCTCAAAACGGATATTTCCGGTAAAAACTCGATATCGAAAATTTGACACCATTACAATACTTCCTCTTACTAGGAGTAAGAGAATGTAAAAATAAATAAATAAATAAATTAAAAAAAACCTTTCTTTGTACTTAATGTACCCCCACTTACTTATTATTATTATTATTATTATTATTATTTTTTAATTAACCAAAGCTCCATTGTATGCACAAAAGTTTATATTCACTTCTTTCATTTACATTCCCGTTAATTATTATTTAATCTGTCAGACAATAAATATTCTCTCTCATAGTTGTTGGGAAGCAATGCACTTCTCGTTTCAGTAGTTTCTTTTTACTTTTCATATTCTTTCATTTATGCAAATATTATATACACATTATATATATATATATATAAGCAGGTAAACAGTAAGACATAGTTAAGAAGTTAAAGGCTGATTTCTGTGTGCACTTGATTTGTGGGAATATTGTGGACCAGTTGAAAGTAATTATTCTTTTCATTCAACTGCTATCTTTGTCCATGCCTCCCTCTTTTACCACCATCTGAGCGTTAAAATATATTAAAAAAAAAAAATGAACTTAGTTAAATGAAAAGAAGACAAGGCCATTTCTGATGGTCGTGTGAATTTTTGTTACATTGTCACGTAATATTATTTAACCTTCTTCTGGTTTTGTAGTTTTATGTATGTACATTTTTATTAGTCTGTTAAGTTTTTCTATTTATTTATTTATTTTTTTTATTACGCATCTTACATTGAAGACTAGTATTCACTTTTTCTTTTTTTTAATTTAAGTCGCGTCAGCAGCTATGGTTATTGGCGCCTGGAGCCTTCTCAGTGCACTGCCGGCCTCCGGACAGTGTTCTCTCGTTACAGACAACACTGTCCATCACTGGAACATGAGCTGTAGGGGCTTCTAGGAAGAAAAAAATCTAAGGGTAGCACAGCTGGATCAAACCCGGGTCCTGCGCGTGAGATCTAGTGTGCTAACCTCTGAGCCAATCACGCATTCACGTATTCACTTTTAACGCTCTTTCTAATTTAGGACATTGTCTATGATTGCAAAGTTTGAGGCAGCATATTTATCTGAATGTTATTTTAAATTTCTCTTACTCCTTGTAAGAGAAAGTATTTTTTTATATAATAGAAACTAATAATTTATTTGACAATACCACACACCATTTAATCCGTAAAATAGTAGCATTACTAAATTTAAAATCTAAGCTAACCTTTTTGAAACTTCGGGTGCAAATAAGAATTTTAATTGGCCTTGCGTGCGCCAATGGTTTGTTATGATATTGTAATGGAAGAACGAAATGAAAAAATAATAGTTTAGTAAAATAATTTTGTTAGAAAATTAGCTAGTTCAAATAGTGTATTTTAGTGAAGGGGATAGAGCCAGGTACTACAATCTAGGTCAATGCAAACCAAGAGACAAAGGACAAGAAACAGTTAGGGTAAAACAATAAAACTCCCTCCAGACATGCCAGCATTATTTGAAAGGATTCGAACTATGAAGAGAAGAAGGCATTGCTTCACGAAGAGTCTAAAACAGACATTCAAGCCAGAACCACTTGCTTCAGGAATCGTTCTCTTAAACTCAGTGCCAGTGATAGTAAATTTGCCTTTATTCTAGATAAACATCTGATTTATTAAGATATAGTTGTGATTATTGTACAGTACTTAAATTTGCTTAGAGAATAACATATTTATTTTAAAAACAGTGGTGCTCTCTTGATTATTACTAATACTTCTCTCTTAAACTAATATATACTTACAAGCCCCTTCACTAAACCGCTCGTGCTACACACCAACTACTACAACAAACACACAAACATACAACAACTCAACACGCCAATAACATTTCAATATTAATGATTCTCGTTCCGTTTAATTATAGTTGCAAGAAATCAGGAAAGGCGGTCAATAAAAATACAACATATTTTTAAGATTATCCGACAAATTGCGAACAAATTTATTTGTCTTCTTCAGGGATAAAAATAAAAAGCATAATTATATACATAATTTTCATAATAAACACACATAAAACATAAAAAAAACTAAATAAAACTTACAAAAAAGTGTTAATTAATTACGTAATAATGAAGTACATCATCCCAAATGATAAGAAAGAATTAACGTTTGAACTTTGTGAATTAACTTTTTTTTTGCAAGTTGTGTTTTTAGTTTTTTGTTTTGTTTTGTTTTTTAGTTTAATGTCTTTTTTACTAGGAAAATTGTATGTGATCCCTATTAATCGCTTTTTATTTTTATCCCTGAACAAGGCAATAAATTTGTCTTGTAAAAAACTTTTGTAAAAAAGGATGTTTTTATTGACCACTCTTCCGCGATCTCCTGCAATCATTGCATTGTTATATTTTCATTTATTTATTTATTTCTTCTTTTTTTTTATGAAAAAATTAATAAAAAATATACATAATGAATTTATGAAAAATTTTATTACATTTTTTTTATTTATTTATAACTAACAAATATTTTTACATTCTCTTATTACTTTCTCTTACTCCTAGTTAGAGGAAGTATTATAATCGTGTCAAATTTTCGATATTGTGTTTTCACCGGAAATATCCGTTTTGAGGTCCCCTGAGTCCAAAAAAGTGGTTTTTAGCAAATGGTCTGTGTGTGTGTGTGTGTCTGTGTGTGTGTATGTGAACAGCATAGCTCAAAAACGAAAAACTGTAGAAAACTGAAACTTAATATTCCGTTTAGGTATCACCATGCGATCTGACTGTGCGTTATCTGTCAAAATTCCTCAACCGGAAGTACCACTTTACTAGTTAACTTTTTTACTTTTTTGCGTTTTTCTCAAAAATGGCTCCAAGGATTTTCTTTAAACCTGACACATCAACTACACATACAAGGAGCTACAACTTTTATTTGAAACATTTCTCTGGAAAAATTGATTTAAGGGCCCTTCTGGGGGAGGGGTGGGGTTAGGTTACCCTCTAAAGTGCTATTTCAGGTTATTACACAATTCGGTCATTTAAATAATGTTAATTAGAATGAAATATGTTGTTGAAATTCCGAGTTTGAGAAAAATCGGAAAACCGGAAGTGTTTTTGTTTTAACACTTTACTAAATATGATTTTTTCACTTTTTCGCGATTTTCTCAAAAATGGCTCCGACGATTTTCTTGAAACTACACATATAAACTAAACATTCAAAGGTCTACAACTTTTATATAAAACATTTCTCTGGGAAAATTCATTTAAGGACACTTTTAGAAGAGGGGTAGTGTTACAGCTTCCTCTAAAGTGGTATCATACTTGATTATATAACTCTATCATCCAAATGAAATTAATTAGAAATAAATAGTTGGCCAAAATTCCGGGTGTGAAGAAAATCAGTAAACCGGAAGTGCGCTTTTACTGAATAGTTTTTTTCAGTTTTCGACAAATTTCATTAAATTTGGTACACAAACTATAAAATTTGTCAATTATAATTTTGAGAACTGGAGTAAGAGAAAGTTGTGTGAGTGTTTCACACCAGATTTTTTTATTTATTTATAACTAACAAATTAATATTTTTACTTTCTCTTTACTTTCTTTTACTCCTAGTTAGAGGAAGAATTGTAATCGTGTCAAATTTTCGATATTGTGTTTTCACCGGAAATATCCGTTTTGAGGTCCCCTGAGTCCAAAAAAGTGGTTTTTAGCAAATGGTCTGTGAGAGTGCGTGTGTGTGTGTGTGTACAGCATATGTACATGAACAGCATAGCTCAAAAACGAAAAATCGTAGAAAGTTCAAACTTGATATTACGTTTAGGTATCACCATTGGATGCGACAGTAGATCAGCTGTCAAAATTCCTCAACCGGAAGTACCACTTTACTAGTTGTTTTTTTTTCGTTTTTGCAATTTTCTCAAAAATGGCTTCAACGATTTTCTTTAAACTTGATGTATCAACTACACATACAAATTGCTATAACTTTTATTTGAAACATTTCTCCAGGAAAATTCATTTAAGGGCACTTCTGGGGGAGGGGAGGGGTTAGGTTTTCATCTTAACTGCTATTTCAGTTTATTAGACAATTCTGTCATCTAAATAATGTTAATTAGAATTAAATATGTTGTTGAAATTCCGAGTTTGAAAAAAATCAGATAACCGGAAGTGCGTTTGTTTTGACACTTTACTAAATGATTTTTTCATTTTTTCGCGATTTTCTCAAAAATGGCTCCGACGATTTTCTTGAAACTTCGTATACAAAATAAAAATGCAAAGATCTACATCTTTTATTTAAGACATTTCTCTGGAAAAATTCATGTAAGGGCAGTTTTAGGGGAGGGCTGGGGTTGCAGCTTCCCCTAAAGTGGTATCATAGTTGATTATACAATTCTATCATCCAAACAAAATTAATTAGAAATAAACAGATGGCCAAAATTCCAAGTTTTAAGAAAATTGTAAGCCGGAAGTGCGCTTATACTGAACAGCTTTTTCAGTTTTCGACGAATTTCGTTATATTATTTGATACACAAACTATAACATTTGTCAATTATAATTTTGAGAACAGGAGTAAGAGAAAGTTGTGTGAGTGTTTCACAACAGATTCAATAAATGTTTGAAGAACGTTAAATATAAATACAAAATTGAATATATAAAAATAAATTATAAAACTATACAATAAATATACTTGTCTAAAAAACAAAAAAAAATCTGCGGGTGAAACACTCACGCAACTTTCACTTAATCCAGTTTTCACAATTTTGTAATTGACAAATTTTATATTGTTAGTGTACCAAATTTAATGAAATTCGTCAAAAACTGTTCAGTAAAAGCGCATTTCCGGTTTACTAATTTTCTTGAAACTCGGTAATTTTGGCCATCTATTTATTTCTAATTAATTTTGTTTGGATAATAGAATTGTATACTCAACTATGAAAGTGCTTCGCAGAAAAAACATAACCCTACCTTTCCCCCAAAAGCCTCTTTCAGTGACTTCACCAAGAGAAATGTTTCAAATAGAAGTTGTAGCTTTCTATATGTGTAGTTCACATTCCTAGTTTAAAGAAAATCGTTGGAGCACTTTTTCGAAAAAAAATAGCAGAAAACTGAAAAATTCATTAAAAGAAAGACGCACTTCCGGTCATCTGATTTTCTTCAAACACGGAATTTCAACAACATATTTAATTCTAATTAATATTATTTAGATGACAGAGTTGTATAGTAAACTGAAATAGCACTTTAAAGGAACAAGCAACCCCCCCCCCAAGTGCCCTTAAATTAATTTTCCCAAAGAAATGTTTTAAATAAAAGTTGTAAATCTTTGTAGGTATAGTTGATATAGTAAGTTTGAAGAAAATCGTCGGGTGTCGGAGCCATTTTTGAGAAAATCGCTAGAAGTAAAAAAAAAAAAAACAACTAGTAAAATGGTACTTCCTGTTGAGGAATTTTGACAGATACGAATACAGAGACTGGCAGTTGCCATGGTGATAACTTAATCGGAATATCAAGTTTGAACTTTCTATGTTGTTTTTTTTCATTTTTGAGCTATGCTGTTCACATACATACATACACGCGCACGCACAGACACACACACACACACACACACACAATTTGCTAAAATCCACTTTTTTGTACTCAGGGGAACCTCTCAAAACGGGTATTTCCGGTGAAAATTCGATATCGAAAATTTGGCACGATTACAATACTTCCTCTTACTAGGAGTAAGAGAAAGTAAAAAAAAAACAAAAATTTAATACATTTTAATGAGAAGATTCAAAACTGTTTTTCATTACACAATTTTTGATTGCATTGAATGAAAAATGGCTTCACTTATATATATAGGTAAGATCTAAGTAATTAATTAATTTTCAATGCTTTCACTAATTTAGATCGTGTCTTGAAATCATAAACAATATTTTGCGTAATAAATATAAGGTTTTTTTTTTTTTAAATATTTTCATTTTTCAAACTTTATATTTTAATTGTTGAATATGTGGATGGGTCCGCAATGGTGAATAACATCTGGTATTTTATTCGTCATAGCATTTTTAGCCTAAGATGAGCTAGCTTATCTATAGCACCCTCTCCAGGTTTAGCTCCCTGAAGAATCTCAGGATCCTGGAAGGTTCTAGGGTAGGTATTTCTTCCTCCCCTATCTGGTAACAACCCAGACTGCTGAATCTTCTTTGAATGACGGCATCATAGTCCGTGAGGAGATGTATCGGAGTTTCCTCCCCGATTCTCCACAGAATCTGCATGCGCCGTCATCTACTAGGCCAAGCTTCCTCAGGTCCCCCCCCCTGAGTCTGCAATGCCCCGTAAGAATACGGATTCTATTCTTACTCAGACTGATGAAGGCTTTCGACCTTTTCTGGTTATAGCCCTGCCTCAGTCCCCGGGATGGTGTTCCAGAGACGAGCTCTTTCAGCCACCTCCTCCTTCTTCTAGAAATACTTGGTCGCTGACTCCACAAAAGGGCTCTGGCCTAATAAGAGGAGATACAGCGCCTTCTTTTGCCAGGGTGTCGGCTATCTCATTACTCTCCACGCCGACATGTCCCGGCACCCAATATAGGGTAACCTTATTACTCCTGCCCAGGTCATTAAGCTTGCCTAGGCATTCCCATACCATTTTAGAACTGATTACATAGGAGCTCAGTGCTTTAATGGCCGCCTGACTTTTCGGATAGGATAACTATCTCCTGATTCCGATATCCTCGATCAAGGTTCAACTGAACGCACCTTTCAATAGCGTAGATTTCCGCCTGGAAGATGCTAGGTAACTTACCCATAGGTTCTGAGTGTTTGGTTCTAGGCCCAAACACTCCTGCCCCGGTTCCTAGACCCATCCGTATATTTACGTACACTTATCCCACTTAGTGGCATGCTTGCTAACTGTCCAGGGCGGATCCATCGCTTCACTCTCCTTTCGTACTTAGCTTCGTAGAAAAATTTCTAACGAAGCTATATTTCTTGGTCATACTATCTCTAGGAAAGCTACATTCACTAAAGCCTCAGGGGAGGGAGCCAACAGAAGGGAGCATTCGCCTCCCAGAACTTAGCCCACGTCCCCCCACGCCCTCCTCCCTAGAGATTCTGAGGAGGGCTCCTTTCGCCACCCTTTCCACCACTAAGTGGAGCGGTGTGAGATTGAGAATAACCTCAATCCCGGCTGTAGGACCGTCGTGCATAGGCACGCAAGGCGCTTCCGTCATAGCATACCATCGTTCTTGACCGGCATAGGAATTTCATCCATCGTCAGAGCAAATTCACCAAGTTCGTGTAATTCACCAAGTTTTCACTTCAATGTAATACTTCTTGTTACACTCACACTTGTTGGTTTGTTGGTTGTCAACAAAAAAAAAGTATTTTAATTCAATGTTTTTTTAAAAGTCCAATAGTTTATAATAAATATTAAATTAGAAATTTTCATTCATTAAAGTGATAAAATCAAAATATATATTCACATATAACAGAGACAAGGCCGTTCCCCCCTTCCCCCCACAGTTTAAGGTTTAAATAAATTAGAATATTATATTAATAAAAAAATGAAAACAAACAATGTGTGTGTATGTGTGCGTGTGTGTGTTAGTTAGATCTAGGAGAGAGCTTTAGTTTATTATTATTATTATTATTATTCACTAATGTGTTATGATGACTATTAATAAATTGTTTATAAGGTCTGTTTTCTTTGTTGAATGTTCGTCCTTCACATGTGGCCAATGTAGGTGCAAATATGTAGGATGATTCTGCTCTGACAACACCCTTTTTCTATAACTTCCATACATTCCATTTAATTTAAAACAGCAACAAACAAACAAACAAAAATTATTATACAATCAAAAACATATGTAATATCTGTGGTATTTAAGTAATTAATTGCGCAGCTACTGGGAATATTTCTACTTAATTTAAACGGAAATAATAACTGATCTGTTTTTGTATTTTAACATTTTCATATATTTTTATCTATAACTTTAAAGTAAGAAAGTTTCATCTTATGGCAAAAAAAATGTATTTTAAAATATAATTTTGAAAAAAAAAATGCTTGGTTCATTTAATTCATTATCTAAGGTCATAATTAAATAAAAAAATATTTTATATTTAAATCCACAGCTTCCTCGAAACTTTTCTTAGAATTGAATTTTTTGGTCTGTCCGTCAGTATCATTGGGTAGTGGCATTTTTTTTTTTTGGATTTGGACAGAGAAAAATGTAGAATAGAGAAGTACACCGACTGATCACCGATATATATATATTAACTAAGATAACAGTGTACTGCAAGGACTTTACAGAAATGATATAGAAAGTGGTAAAATGACAAGATTGACTGGCAGAGTTGGTTTCTTAAAGATTTTATTCTTCAAGACTGAATTGTAGACTGATATTTTTACTTTCTCTTACTCCTAGTAAGAGTATTGTAATAATGTCAAATTTTCGATATCGATTTTCACCGGAAATATCCGTTTTGAGGTCCCTGAATCCAAAAAAGTGGTTTTTTAGCAAATGGTCTGTGTGTGTGTGTGTCCGTGTGTCCGTGTATTGGTATGTATGTATGTGAACAGCATAGCTCAAAAACGAAAAATCGTAGAAAGTTGAAATTTGATATTCCGTTTAGGGGTCACCATGGGATCTGACTGTACGTTATCTGTCAAAATTCCTCAACCGGAAGTACCACTTTACTAGTTGGATTTTTTACTTTTTTGCGATTTTCTCAAAAATGGCTCCGACGATTTTCTTTAAACTTTAAACATCAACCACACATACAAAGAGCTACAACTTTTATTTGAAACATTTCTCCGGGAAAATGCATTGAAGGGCACTTTTGGGGGAGGGATGGGGTTAGGTTTCCATCTAAAGTGCTATTTCAGTTTATTAGACAATTCTGCCATCTAAATAATGTTAATTAGAATTAAATATGTTGTTGAAATTCCGAGTTTGAAAAAAATCGGATAACCGGAAGTGCGTTTACTTTACCACTTTACTAAATGATTTATTCACTTTTTCGCAATTTTCTCAAAAATGGCTCTGACGATTTTTTTGAAACTTCGTATATAAACTAAACATGCAAAGATCTACAACTTTTATCTAAAACATTTCTCTGGGAAAATTCTTTTAAGAGGCACTTTTAGGGGAGGGGTGGGGTTAGATTTTCATCAAAGTGCTATCCTAGTTCATTATACAATTCTATCATCCAAACATAATTAGTTAGAAATAAATAGATGGCTGAAATTCCGAGTTTCAAGAAAATTAGTAAACCGGAAGTGCGCTTTTACTGAACAGTTTTTTTAGTTTTCGACGAATTTCATTAAATTTGGTACACAAACTATAAAATTTGTCAATTATCATTTTGAGAACTAGAGTAAGAGAAAGTTGTGTGAGTGTTTCACACCAGGTTTTTTTATTTTAGCTAGCTTGTAGAAAACTTCCGCTAGCTTGTGGTAGAGAAATGCGTTACGTCTCATGGGACATGACGCATGGCGTAACAGTTGTGCGTATAGCCATATGATTTTTTTATTTTTTATCACAGGCAAGATATGCTGCCAGCCATCCATTACACTGTTTCCAAATTTGAAAGCTTAGGGGGGATTCAGGAGATATGTGCTGTTCAGAAACCAATTTGATTAAATCTATTTTTTTTTTTTAAATTATCCAAAGTTTTGCAAATTTTAATCAAAATAAATAATATTCTTTTTACATCCTCTTACTCCTAGTAAGAGAAAGTATTGTAATCCTTGTCAAATTTTCTATATCGAGTTTTTCACCGGAATTATCCGTTTTGAGGTCCCCTGAGTCCAAAAGCAGTGGATATTCAATATCTAAGCATGTGCAGCAAAAACAAAAAACAAAAAATTGTGAGGGTAAGCTGGGCTAGGTTGTTAGTAAGCAATGCGATAGTCCCACTACAGGGGCAATCTCTTTTATAATGCTACAAATTTATGGCTTATCATTAGTCTACCACTAACGTAATGAATTAGACTGAAGAAAATCTGAAATAAAAAATCTGAATTAAAGAAAAGGTGGATGGGTATAAAATCTCAGATATTATAATTAATATTATAACATTTGGTTCCACCAATTGGTGGTATGTTAAGGGTTTAAACATTTAATAAAAAATAAATACGATTTTTAAGAAGATATTGTCTGTTAGCTCAATGAGATATGTAGTAAGATTAAAGCATATATACATTTGAGTTTATGTCATTCATCAACTCAAATACATATCCACATACCCAAAGAATCCTACAAAAAGAAAAGTTATGAAAATCAGTAACGATTCAATTAGTATTTGTTCAGTAAAGAAGGTAAAAAGCGTCCGTCACGTGCCAAACAGTTTTTTCCCTGAAATCAGTCACTAATGGTTTTAACCTATGCTTTATAAATTAAAAATTAACCTCAATTAAACACAGTATTTTTTTGTTCCGATAATATTTTGATTTTAAATTTTTATTTTTACATAATTATAGAATTATACGTTCTATAAAATATTTAAAGAAAGTTACAGTAATTTTTTGCGTAATTGCCATTTAGATGTAAATTAATTCTATTAATACATACTTATTTACATTTATATACGTATAATATTTTTTATTTTTTATTTAACTTTATCTTTATTTATAAGTCCTTTTTTTGTAATAATAATATTTTATATCTTAATTATTTTATCAACTTAAAAATTGATTAAATTTGTTTGCTTGCACTGATAATGCCAATAATATTAATGGTAACTTCTCTCAACAGCCAATTAAATTGCTTATTTCAAAGGTTTACCCATCAGATTATATACATATATAAGAGCGTATTTTGCTATAATAGTTGAAATAATATCAACCAGGATAAATGTAAAGAAGTTATATAACTGGATTAAGACTTATATAATGTGTAATTGTAAATATTTTAATTACTATAATTAAATATAATCCTGTATGATACAGTTAATACGACTTTCTCTTACTGCAAATTAACTTAGTTATAATCGGAAAATTTTACTTCATTCTTGGAGTTTTTACTAAATATTTAAGTAACTTCAATATTATAAAGATGGGAGAAGCTAAATCTTATGAAACAACACTTTTGAGAGGATGATAATCTTTCAGCTACCCCAGAACATGGTTGAAGGCTAATCTGCTTTGGTCATTGCTCCCAGTGTAGTTCTTGTTTTTTTTTTTGCAACCATATATTCACTTAGCATAACCTTCTACTCCTCCACACTCCTGGTATAACATACTTACGTTGCAGCCTCCAAACTAAACTATCATAACCATAGTGAACCCTTTGAAATTAATATCTCTTTGAATGAACCACTCTTTTTCAGGCTATTGTTTGTTATATTTGGATGAGCGGGTACGAAACTCCAACTTAAAAGGTGTTTTTTTATCTGTTTGTAACAGTAACCAAAGACAGTAAGAGAAGAGAAACAAACCCAAGCACTCTCTCTCGGATTGGAGTGGGAGAAACTGTATAAATATAGACATGAAAACACAGTTCGATACAGTTGAGGACAGTTCAATACATCCAATCACTAACGTGTCATTACTCATTTACCACTCTACCTTAAACAATTTCTCAATTGTAAAGTCCAGGCAGTCTGTGTCTCTTAATGTAATATATTAGTTAACCAGTGTTATAATAAAGTCAATCTCATTTCATCAACCAGACAAATTCTCTCCACCTAACACAACCATTATACTGTTCTAACGGTCAAGCTGCATTGAAAGTGCTTTCTTTCTTGAAGGACGTACTTCTAGTCTGGGAACTAGGACGTATGGGGATTTTTTTGGGGAATGATTTAGGTGGATAGGTTTGCCATATTTTGTAACAGCAACCAAAGAGAGATCAGCAATCAAAGACAGTAAGAAAAGAGAAATAAACCCAAGCACTCTCTCTCGGATTGGAATGGGAGAAACTGTATAAATATAGCGACGGACAGAGACATGAAAACACAGTTCGATACAGTTGAGGACAGTTCAATACATCCAATCAGTAACGTGTCATTACCCATTTCTCAATTGTTTCATATAGGCGCCTCCATTTGAGCCTGCTCTTAGTGTGTCTTCTGGTACATGTCTGCCAGGCTTCCAAACATGGATAGCTTCGTAGTTGATGCTTCCTTATGGATGAGCACAGTTGGTTGTTGACAGTCTAAGATGCTCATTCGGGGGGGGGGTGTTCCGGATAGAGCTATTAGTTGCTATGTCATTCACGGATCTCTTTCTACCCTGAAGAATGGGTGAAACATCGGTTTACAACAAACTCCTGGACACGGTCTCAACCCGAAGAACTGAATATGTTTTTACATGAGCATTGGCGGCGGAAGATTTATGTATATAAATATATATTTTCTCAGGGATCATGACCCACCTTATGTTCAATCTAATCTAATCAATGTGTGTAAATACCATACAAAGTTTAAAGAAAATCGCGTAAAATTAAAAAAAAAAATCAGTAAAGGTGCATTTACTGGTTGATGGATTTTGTCCGAAACCTTCGTGCGGTAATAATATCTAAACGGAAACACTAGTTTGAGCTTCCTGCAATTTTTCATTTTTTGAGATATTTTGTTTACATTATGTGCTAAGAATAATTTTTTCACACTCCAGGGACCTCAATACAAAACTTATTTCCAATAAAATCTCAATTTCATAAATTTAACACGATCGCTATACTTCCTCTTTACTTAGGCGTAAGAAAAACGGAAATTGGAAAAATTAAAGAAGGGACAAAGTCCCCAACAACCGGAAGTAAGACTGTATTGAATGTTTGTTTTTTTTCCATTATTTTGCGATTTCTTGAAAACGCACCAACAATTTTCTGTAAACTTCGTATACTATCCGCATATATAAATGCCTATAATTTTTATTTGAAACAATTTTCTCGGAAAAATTAATTTTTTGGGGGGGAAATTTGGGGGGGAACAGTAACGTTAATCTTCGTTAGTTTTCTTAAGTACCACTTCAGTATAATATTTGATTCTATCCATCTATATAATATTAATTTAAAAAAATAAAGAAGCCTTAGTAAAAATTCATTAACCAGAAAACACTCTTTACCTTATCTAATAGGTTACTTGAGCGGTTTTTTTTTTTTTAGAATTTTCGTGAAAATGACCATAGCACAGTTTCCTTTAAACTTGGGAATGCTAGCTGCGCAGATAAAAATTAATTACTTTCATTTGAAACATTTTTTCCGGAATAAAAAGAAAGATTTAATCTGTCATAGCATACGTATTGAAATGGTATTGGTGCGTTGTGTTGTATGTTTGTAGTAGCACGAGCGGTTTAGTAAAAATGGCTTGTAAGTATGTATGTTTAAGAGAGAAGTATTAGTAATAAGGAAGTAGTCACCACTGCTAACAATAAATATATTCTATTCAAATAATAAGTTATTTGCAAGGAATTAATAACTTATTAATATGCACTGATTCTAAGAGAACAAAAAAAACAAGTGTTTTGCTTTGGTGTCTACAACCAACTGTGTGTTGAAGGAATGGCTTCTAATTGTTATTTCAAATCTTCCCCTGTGAAAAGAAGGGGTACACAATGCTATCAAGTTCATGAACTCTAAAAGACAATAGTGGTCTTCTACCTGAAATGTCATTTTGCAAGGGACTATCACCACATATTTTCATAATTTTGATTTTTTTCAAATTAAATATATATTTTTATATTTCTTGCATCCATCACAATATTCATTTTCTTCCTGATCGATTGATGATTGGATTTTTTTCTATCGTCAGAGCAAATTCACCAAGTTCGTGTATAGAGTTCATTTCAACATAATGTTTCTGTTACACTCACACTTGTTGGTTTGTTGGTTGTATATATGTTCGGAAGGTTATAAGGTTATGTTACTATGTGTGTTTGTGTGTGTTTTTAATGACACTGTTCGGTATTTATCCGAATTCGATATTTGTCGCCATCAGAATATAATAATTCATTAATCTAGAGGCTGTGTCCTAAACGTAGAGAGGGGGTAGTCCCTTTAATTGCCCTCTCCAGTCAGCCACTCGTAAGCACTCGGACATGCCAGTTGTATGTTGCAGCACATTCTACTTAATATACAGTTTAGACCGCTTCCGCTTTCCTTAAACGTGAAAACCCAAGTTTTGCCACTTATGGTTTTCCTCAGGGTTAGTGTCAATAAGTTGGTCTCTTGTCGAGTGAGTGGCTCCTGCTTCTCCCGGCCTGCCAAGGTTTATTGAGCAAGCACATGGTCTACTTCCGGTTGCTTCTCGGGGCCTCGCAACTGCTGGGAGCCCGATTTAATTATTAATCAAGATTCATCAGCCAAACAGCCATGTGTGGATAAAGACTCTGGAGTTATAGGCACATTTCCTTTTCCTATTTTCCACTTCCCTTATCCCCGATATGGGCTAAGGACACTTGAGTCTACCTGCACCGGTGTTAAGGTTTCTGCGTTTAAGGTAAGCGCCATTCCTTTTGGCTTGTTGAAGATAATAAATATTATTGCTACTTATATTAAATTTAATTTAATATTCATTTTTGTTCATAATTATATGAGCCCATTTGCTCTCTCTTTATTCAATACATATACACAGTCCACATATTTTCACCCCTTTTTTCTTTTATTTTTTTTTATTTTTTTATTTAACAGAGCCCACCAGAGGGACTGGAGAGCCTTTCAGAGCCCCCCCCCCCCCCCATCGCCTTCTAATTTTCTTTTATTTTTGTTTATTTTTTGTTTTTATTAAACAGACCCTATGCGTTTGTTTAATTCCATTTTGTCATTAAACACATACACACACATAGTAATATAACCTCATTAACTCCCGTACATGTATACAACCAACAAACCAACAAGTGTGTGTGTGTGTAATAGAAACATTATGTTGAAGTAAACTCTCTATACGAACTTGGTGAATTTGCTTTGACAATGGATGAAAAATCCGAAACCATGAGGAACAATATAAATATGTATGCTACGACGGATAAAATACTAGATGTTATCTAGCATTGCGGACACATCCACATATTCAAAAAGATTTTAGGTAATTCTGCGTAATTTTCCGGGGTTAAATTTTAAATGTAATATGATTTTGGTTCAATATCATGGCGCTCTCTTCTGGACTATAATATATTCACTATTACTCCCTTTCTGGACAGTACTTGTACCCTTATTATTTATTCATTTATGCTAGGACAAATAATTTGAAATTTAAAGAAAAATTTCCCATTTTATATATATAATAATGTACGAGTATTAACAGCAGTAAGAAAGAGTCGAATGAGTGTTTCACAACTGATTTTTTTTTCCGTTATAACATGAAGAACAATAATACAAAATGTTATGTAAATTAAACAATTACAGTCCGGAAATCTAAGCAATTCACAAACAAACACAATATAACTGTTCGTATAGTTTTATTGAAAATATTGTAAAAGATAATTAAATTGGGGTGGTGGGAGGGGACCTTTGTCAGATAACTGTGACACACCTTCACTGTTTTATTTGTCATGCCATAACGTCAGAAATTAGTGATGGAATCACAAATATACTCTGCCCTCTTACTTTCACTAATATCGTTGTATTTGAATTATGAAATTAATACAGAATTCCATGCACACATGGATTATAGAAGTTTTAGTTTTTTTTAGTTTATTGATTTGTATATTGTAATATATTTGGAAGAATAATCAAGAAAATATATTTTTTTTTATAAGAAGAAATACATATTTGAAATACACTTTCACCAACAAGTAAAATCGTGAAAAGTAAAATTAACTAATTATTATTATTATGCGCACAAGATAATAAATTAAACCAAGTGTAACGAAATAACTTTTAGCTTATTTTAAAACATTATCTATGGTTTAGTAAACTTTTGTATTTATTTATTTATTTATTTATCTTATGTAAAAACGATTCTCGATAGGGTATTAGCGACAATGTTTTTAGAGCCACTGATGTTGCCGAATATCTGTAGAAAATTCTGAGATATATTGTAATTGCCGTTGTTGGCGTGGCGAGGCTTTTTCTTTTTTCTGTTTAAATGCAAATATTAGAGGTCGATGATCGGTATAGATTGCAAATTGCCGACCTTCTAAGAGATATTTAAAATGCTTTATAGAGGGGTACATACTAAGAAGCTCCCGATCGTAAGTGCTGTAAGATCTTTGCGCTTCATTGAGTTTCTTGGAATGAAAGGCTAGTGGTCTCCAACCTTTTTCTTCCAACTGTTGCACGACTCCACCGACTGCAAAATCGCTAGCATCAACTATAAGGCTAATGGATAATTTGGAGCTTGATATGCGAGCATAGTAGCATCAGCAAGACCGTGATTGCATTTTTCGAATTTTCTATTGCCTCCGGAGTCCATGGAATTTTGGACTTGTCTCTTTTCTTTGACCCTCTTGAGAAAATCGTTGAGAATTGCCTGATTTTTAGATGCATTTTTGAGGTATCTATAAAAATTGATCATTCCAAGAAATTTTCTAAGATCTTGTACTGTTTCTGGCAAGTGAAATTCTAATAGAGCTTGGACTTTCGTTGGAAGGGGCTTTGATCCTTCTGAGGTTATGAGATAGCCAAGAAATTCCAATTCTTGTACTCCAAACACCGATTTGGCAACATTTATTCTCAATCAATATTTGTTAAGCCTTTCAAAAATAAGCTCAAGATGTATTCTTGTTCTGTCGCTTGTCTGTGCTCTTGTTCTGATTCCGAAGCAACAGGCAGTATCGACATAAGCAAATACAAAGTCCAGACCTGCAAATACTGAATTAATGAAGCGCTGAAAAGTACTTGTTGCATTTCTTAATCCAAATGGCATGACATTAAATTCGAATAGCCCAAATGGCGTTATGACAGCTGTCTTAGGCTTGTCTTCTTCTGCAACTGGAATTTGATAGAATGCCTTAAAAAGATCTATTTCCGAAAAAAAAATTTTATTGAATAAAATGGACTGAAAATCCTCAATTCTAGGGTGAGGATACCTATCCGGTACTGTCTGATCATTAAGCCGGCGGAAGTCTCCACACGGCCTTAATGTACCATCCTTTTTTGTTACTAGATGTAACGGACTTGCCCATTGAGATTTTGATGGCCGTATCACTCCATTATTCAACATAAATTGAAACTCGTCTTTCGCTAATTTTAGTTTAATTGCATTTAATGGTTTAGGTCGAGAATGTACAGGTTTACCAGTTGTCACAATATAATGTTTAATATCACGTTTCATGTTAGCAGGGAATACATTGGGTTTGGTCAGTTAGGGATATTTTCTCAATAAATCAGAAAATTTGTGATTAATGGAAACTGTACTGATAATGTCAACAACAGAGATTTCTGACATGCTACAAGGTAGTCGATTACCTGTTACACCATCTATTAGCTGTTTGTTCTTCAAATCAATCAGTAAATTAAAATGACTTAAAAAGTCAGCACCCCTAGTATACCCTTATTAACTTTTGCAACAATAAAGGGCCATGTGAATTCACGTCGCAATCCCAGATCTACATTTAATGTATTAATTCCAAAAGTTGGTATTACTGAGCCATTAGCAGCAAATAATTTAAAGTTCTGGGGAGGATATGTTTGTTTAGACTGAGCTGGTACAATTGAAACATCCGCTCCACTATCAAGGAGGAAGCGCAATCCCGTTTTTCTGTCGTTTGCAAATAGGCGGCATCCTTTAAAATCTTCAGCAATAGAGTTCGCCGCTAATCCTGGTGCTGATTGTGGTTTCCCGAGTTGTTCCATATACAAGGTGGCTTGCATTTATCAGGCCGACAACGTTCCTTAAATCTAAAATGATAGAAGCAATATTTACCTCTGGGTTTGAAGTTTCTTCTGGAGCGACTTGCGCTTCTATCTCGGGAAGACATGCTTGAGTGTGCACTACGAGATCTTGGTTGATTAATGTTAGCAATCTACAACTCCAATGCATTTATTTTAGACAATAAATCGGAAATTAGTTGATCAGTTGTAGCTGATGACTGAATACTATAAGCAGTCGCATTAGGGGACATCTCTGCTATTTTATCGGCCATTAAAGCCACTTTGTCTAAATTCTCTTCACTAATTAATATAATATTTTTAATCGATTCAGGTAATTTCTCTAACCATAGGGTTCTTATCACTTTCTCGGAAACTCCATCTCCTGCTAAGCCTTGCATTTTACGCAACAGCTGACTAGGCTTTAAATCACCAAGTTCAAGTCCAGTGATTAATCGTTTGATTTGTTTATTCTCACTTTCTCTATAAATATTTAACAATCGCTCTCTTGCTAAACTATACCTATTGAGTTCAGTACTTTTTAGAATATCCCAAATATTCTCCAAGTATTTGGGTTCCAACTGAGAAATTAAATAATTAAATTTTGTTCTCTCTTGGATAATTCCAGCTATTTCGAATTGGGCTTCGATTTGTAAAAACCACATTTCAGGTTTTTCTAACCAAAACGGGGGTATTTTAATACTAAGTTTGTTTATCTCACCAATATGTGTTGCATATGTAATGTAATGGTGTGGAGTTGTATTTGTAGTAGTGGCAGTGTGTAGCACGAGCGTTTTAGTGAAAAGGGCTTATAAGTTTGTAATCTTAAAAGAGAATGAAGTGTTAGCAATAATAAGGAAGTCGCACTGTTTTTCAAAGGATATATTCTCTAAGAGAAATTAAGTTAACAACAATATGCTTATAAATTAATTGGAATAATTCTTAAAATTTGATATGGCTCTGATGTTTTCACTTTGGTAGCTAGAACGAGTCTGTCTTAAAATATCTCTTCTCTTTGTTTCAATTCCTCCCCTGTGTGAAGAAGGGGTAGTACAGTACAATGCCATAATTGTTCTTGAACCGTACGAGTAACTGTAATGGTATTACCTGGCTATCCTTTTGCAACATATTTTGATAATTTAGATTTATTTAAAATTTAATATTATTTCAAGTTTCTTGCATCCATCACACATACTCAGTCGATTCCTTTTTTGCTGTAGCTTGTTTCGGTTTTTCCTCAGTCTGTTCTTCATTAGCACCCATTGTTTATGTTTAACGAAACAGATTACGTCGGGGTCACCAATAATTTAGTATATCTTTTATAAATAGGGTTTTATTTCACTAAATAAAATATTCAGTTTAACATTTTTTTGTATTATAATTTTACAGACTCACAATCCACTAAAAATTCTATCACACAAAATAACCACGTAGTAGTAACAGTATCGTATTCTTATTTTACTTAATAACTACTACCTTCCTTGTGTCTCAAAAATGCACATAATCGATTTATAGAGAGCCAATCAACCAAAAATTAATTTCAATTATAATAAAGATTAAAATGCAACAATTATGTTCCTACAGTTTAGTAAACTTTTTTATTTATTTATTTATCTTATGTAAAAATTATTTCATTTAAATTTGTACACTTTTTTGTTTCAAATGTTTATTATTATCTTTATCTATTGTGTGGTACTTTGTTTGTAACTGCAGTAGTTACGTGACACTTTTGTTGCCGGTTGGTTTGAATGAATACAAAATGAATGTGATGATAATCTTTATAAATTTAGACTTTACCAAGTTTAAAGTGAAATCATTTTTGCCATTTTTGAGAAAATATATATATGTAACAACCTAATCTTTCAGGCTTTCGCGGTCATTTTCATGTAAAACACGTTGGGTTGTTTTCGGGTTGAGACCGCGTCAATGATTTGTTCGTAAACCGACGTTTTTACTCATATTACAATAGGCTTCTAGAGAGACACTATCCTGATGAAGAAGCTTATTGAAATATAGGCGAAACGACCGGGTTTATATCAAAGCATTGACGCGATCTTTTAAACCCAAAGATACCAAAGTGTTTTACATATATAAATCTATTCCCCCGTAAATTTGCCGCTTTCGGACAACCAATTTCTTTCTTCAAACCTTGCATATTATTTGATGATATAATTATATAAAATAAATTGAAACTTGCACCTTAATCTTCCGCAAAAGTGCAACATAAATGAATTTTCCCCCGCAAAATTTTTTAAATAAAACTTGTAACTCTTTATATAATGTAGTTAATAAACTAAGTTTAAAAAAAAAATCTTTGGAGCCATTATCGAAACATTTTTGCAATAAAGACACTAAAGAATTTCATTAAATTTAGTATAGTAACAATAGGCGGTAGGTGTTGGTGTAGTGGTTATAAGCATGGGCTAGTAAGTGGAAGGTCCCCAGTTCGAGTCTCGCGTATAACTACTAAATTTTATATTGATATAAAAAATGTTTATAGTCAAATAGGTGCTTCCGCCTTCCTCCATGACACCTAATTTGGTAGTTGGACGTTTTTTAAGCCCGCCTTGAAAAAATTGGCATAACATTACTTCCTCTAAGTACCATTTCAGTTTATTATACGAATCTATCCATCTATATAATATTAATTAGAATGAAATTAATGTATTGACAAGATTTGGAATTTCTATAGAAAATCGGTTGACTCGGAAGACGGACATTATTGAAGAGCTTTTCTTTCAGTTTTCTACGATTTTCTCCATAATACCAACTTGTTTCATTAAAATTGAAATACTGGGATAGCTGCAAGATCGTGCTTCCTCAAAAAATATTGATGATTATTAAACATTTAGTGAAAATTATAAATTTTTGATTAAGTTTGCCAATTATAACTGTGTATAAATTGCAGTATGAGAAAGTCCGTGTGAGTGTTTCACACCAGTTTATTTTTTTTTTGTTTTGTTTTGTTTAAAAGTTAAAATATTATTATGTAATAGTCGAATTACCACCAAGAATTAAGAGTGCTGCTGGTGTTATACAACAGACAACATTCAAATCTTATATTATTAAAATAAGTATAACAGAACTTAGTTGCTTTACATGAGAATTTTAAGTTCAATCAAGATATTTAAATATATAAGTGACTCCTTATACAATATTCATGTGTTCGATTAACCTTTTAAAATAGATAGGTTCATTCTGAAAAAGGATTTGAAATTTAAAGTAATATTTAATATAAAAGAGAAGAAAAATTGATCTGAGTAAACTATCAAAATATTTTGGACAATAAAACAACTCGAAAAAATTTCTATCTGCCATTAGTTAGTATTTTATAAATACTATTTTCATTGACGTAATAATTTTTTTACATTCAAATAAAATAGAAACTGTTATTTATTATAAAATAAAACTAATCGATATAATATCGAAAATTTTATAAATAAAGAAATCAAAAGTATTTATCGATTTATATCGATATTTCCAGACCTGTTTACAATAATTTCCTTAAAATTCAAACAGTTTATTGGACTCCAAAATGGGTTAATGTCTTTTTACAAAAAAAAAATGTAATAATCTAAATTAACATAAAATGGGGCAAACACAAATAAAATGGTAAAAAAAATATCTTCTTCTTTATCCTGTATTACAGGAGTGTACAAAATTTAATTAAATTATTGAAAATGTATCTATTTAAATTTAAATAATTCACCACTGATCTTTAATTGCCAAGTAGATTAGATTAGATTGCATCTTCGGGTGGGCTATACCCCGGCACTGCAGCCATCATAGGCTTATTGGGCCATCCCCGATTTTCTAGTATGTAAACCCTCCCCTCCTAAGAAGTTTAAGGGCTTTCCACTATTAGATCATTTTGCGATATTATCTCCTCAGGTCGTAAAGTACCAAAGTTTAGGTATCGCAATTTGGTTATTGCTACACAATCAAAAAGCAGGTGGGGGGCCGTTTGCTCCTCCTCCCTCACCCAGACTGCACAAAAGTTCCGAGCTTATTTGTCTCACCTTGTAAAGATGTTTCCTAAACCTGTCATAACCCGAGAATAGCCCCTTGACCAGACAAATCTGGTCCCTACTCAGGCTAAGGGTCATTTTGTCGACAGTCTAAGATGCTCATTGGGAGTGCGGACGGAGATTTGAGTAGCGGGATCCGTTGTCTTTTACGGACCTCTCTCAGGCATCTGGTTGGCTTCCTCACTGGGCATTGTGGTTTAAGGAGACATCTCTATACAATGGGACTCATGCTTGACCCCTTTTGTAGAGTTTGTGAGACGGAGGAAGGAAACACCCATGCATCTGATGACGGAGTGTTTGGGCTGTGAGGAGATTAGGTTTAGGACCTTCGGCCAAAATATGATATCGGTAGAGGATCTTAAGCTGGATCCTTTTAAGGTTTTGGTCCGATTTGTTCGGTCTGTGGTGAAACTTAGATGGGTAAAACCTGGGACTGGACTTTTTTCCAGAACCAGTAGTTGTTATTCTTTAGGGGTAGCTATATAGGCCCAGGGAGGCTTTAGATAGCGTAGGGTTTCGCCCTCCCCCTTCCTTGAATAAAAAAAAATAATAAAAAGGGTCATTCTCCCTTTACACTGTTTTCGCATCATCCTAGGCTTACATCCAGGAACGCCTCATCCTTGCTTCGGAGCCAATCTCCAATAGTTAGCTGTACGTACCGCTCCACTGGTTATACCTAGCACAGATTCTGTACCATAGAACGGAGTATTAGCCCCGTTCCTGGCCAGTTGATCCAGCTGTTTCATTACCCTCACAATCCTGCATACCAGGCACCATCTCAGCTTGACCCTTGTGTGCCTAAAGAGCCGCGTCAGTGCTTCTCGACATTCGTGAATAGGGATGAGGTAGTTCTGTAATGCTCTAGGGCTTTCACGGAGGCCTGACTGTCCGTGCAATGCGTATGCCTTGCGCCCCTGGGGCTCTACGGCAAAAAAGGTTCTCTCGGCACAGGACCTAATGGCAAACACTTCAGCCTGGAATATAGTGGAATACCTGCCCAACGGGCTCTCAATGAGTACCTGCCGGCTCATTCCATACACTCCTGCACCAGTTCCGCAAACCATCCTAGAACCGTCTGTAAACCACAGAGGTCCTGCTGGAGCTTTAAAGTTTTCCTCGGCCCAGACTTTAATTGCCATGACTTTAACTAGCTGAACACGTATCTAAATCACTATATATATATAACTATTGTTTATACCAGATATAATACTGATTATTTTATTTAATTTATTTATAATTCATGAATAAATGTTTTTTTTAATTAAATCAGAGAAAGAAATGTAAGCAGAACACAAATTCTCCCATTCTTTAAACCAAATCAATCCATTCATTAATTAACACTTTTGTAATATATGGATACCAGTTGAATGGAAGTGTCCGACGTCAAAAAGTATTTTTTTAAATGTTATTTTAATGTATCACTTTTATTTGAAATATTTTCTCGGGGTTCTGAGGGAATAGTAGGCGTTAAGCTTTCCTCTAAAGTATCATATCAGTACAACGTATGGTTCTATCCCTATATGATAATAATTTACATTAGAAGCAATGGTATAATTCCAAATTTGAAGAAAATTGGTTAACCGGAAGTGCGAGTTATAGAAAAGATTTTTTTTTTTTTTTTGTTCTCTCAAACTTGGAATGGTAACTTCCGGAAAAATATATTTAGATTGATGGTTCTGCATGCGGGATTTTGTGATGTTAAATTTAGTGAATAATATTTTTGTGTTATTCATGATACTCTACATTCTAAGTATATCATTACTACAAAATATGGCCGATCACTTTTAGTTGGAAATAATGTTACCAGTGAAATGTAATTGGTGTGGTATGTTGTAGTGTAGTGGTAGCTTGTGGCGTGAGCGGTTTAGTAAAGGGCTTGTGTGTATGTTCAAAGAGAAAAGAAGTAATAAGAAATAATTAAGAAAACACTGGTAGATAAAATTAAATATATTAAACTTTAAAGAGATTTAAATTATTTTACAATATCACAATTATATGATTAATAAATCAATTATTAATCTAGAATAATTGCTAATCTGTATCACTGGCACTGAGTTTAAGAGAACGATTCCTCAAGCAAGTGTTCTGGTAGAATGTCTGTTTCAGACTGTCCATATCCTTTCAAATAATGCTGGAAGGAGTTTTATTGTGTTACCCTAACTGATTCTTGCCTTTTGTCTCTTGGTTTGCATTGACCTAAATATATAGAACCTGGCTCTATCCCTCTTCACTAAAATACACTATTAGAACTAGCTAAATTCAGAAGATTATTTCATTAAACTGTTTTTCAAAACTATTATTTTTTCCATTTATTTCTTCCACTACACCAGGAAAACTGATTGACTTTAAGGTGGGTTCTAGGGAAGTTAACACCTTTATCTTTCCTTTAATTGTGCCATTAGAATATATTTGTAATGGCATATCAACGTCAGATTAGCTCCCTGCTTGCTCACAAGAAACGCCAAAGCGTTCAGTATGCTGAATACTGTATAATAAACTAGATGATGTGCTAAATACTGTATAATAAATAGAACACAAAACTGCAAGGACTTTACATTAAAATACGTAGAAGGTAGATAGCGAGAGAAATAATAAAGAGGCAGACTGGCTGAGTATTAAGAAAGTAGTAGTATATAGGTTGCTGACTGGTTGTCGTAAAATGTCGTATCTTAAAACGAAGCCAACAAAGGGTTGGGGATGAAGTGTCGTCCTGCTTCTCCTACCATAGGTGCCTATATTGAAGGAGAAAAGGACAGTGGATTCTATCACCATCTTCAAGAGCGAAAACACCTTCCATGCTACCAACCAACAACAAACCACACACTTGCCTATCTCTCAGTCTATCTCTCATTTAGTTTTCTCTCCCCGTCTCTTAATCTCTTAATTAAGTCAAGTCCTTAGAATTATAAGTGGATATATGCAAATTAATAGTAATAACATTTAGTTATTAATTATAAACCCCTGAAACTCCCACTACATATTAAACACCTGTACCATCTATATATGTATAATTAAGGTTCTTCAGTTGGTTTCCAACATGGAATTCAAACAATAATAAATTCTCAAAAAAAAAAAATAGAATTGGTCTTAAGGGCACATTGAATGTGTTAACTTAAATCTGTTTGACGCAGGATCTGCTCGCGTGTTAAAGCTAGCTACTGCAGCCAGGCAAATTGTCATGTAATTAAAGAAAAAAAAAAAAAGAACACAGACTGTAGACAAATTGCTGCATCCACTAAGCTAATATTATCCCCTGTGTACACAAGATCTCATGAGGCAGGCCGCCCTTGCGTGTTAGAACGACAACAAGATAAACAAAGCAAGTCTTATAATTGGATTTTTTATTTGTTTTATATAGAATTTAGTTTAAAACTTTATAAAACACTATTAATTTTTTTTTTTTTAATTTTAATTTTAATTAATTTAGTTTTTTTATTTTAATTGAGTAATACTTCCGGTAGGCGGAAATATTACGAACTTATCAAATTTTGTATTTTATTTATTTATTTTTATTTTTTATTTTTTTCACTTTATTGCAGTAATTTTTTGCTATTTTAAATTAAACAACTCACTAATTAGTGTCAAATCAATAGAATTAATGATTATTATTTTTATTATTTACAAATTAAACTATGGACCAGCTCTCACTTAGAGCTTCACACATACCGGATTACAATAATATAGATGAAAATTAAAGATCTTGATATAGTCGGGGTTTTAATTTTCTAGAAGGTGTAGGCACTCGCCTATGTGATACTGTGCTGCTGAAGATAGTGTGCAAATGGTCGGGAAGAAGTTGTCTCTTAATTTAGTCATTTGTGTGTGTGTGTGTGTATGTGTGAATATCTGAAATGTCGAGTTCTTTATGTATTTGTGTATTCCTGGTAAACCAAGGAGCGTTTAGTGCAATCCGTAGTACTTTATTTTGAAAAGTGTCAGTATGTTGCTAGCTGTTATCCAAACAAGGCAGGCATATGTCAGAAGTGGTCTGAGGAGTGTCTTGTAGAGAATAGGAGTGTTTGAGTGGTGTGTTTCTGTTAATAAGTGGGTATAGCTGCTTCGGTAAGGTGTATGCTTTGCTGAAATTTAGTGTTTATCTGTAGTCTCCAAGTGAGTCTTGTATCTAGGTTTACGCCTTGGTCCTTTTATTTCCAGCGAATTTCTTGGTTGTTAATTTGGTTGATTATACGAAGGTCTTCAATTCCGGAACGTCCTAAGGGTGAAGATTTATGCTAACCCTTAAAATAAACAATTAAATGCTTATGCTAACCTTAAAATATTAATTGATGTCTGTAAGTCAGTGATACTTTTAGTAATGTTTTTGTTGGAACAGGCCAACATTGTATCGTCCGCGTATGTTGCTTAGAATTAATGAAATTTAGCCTATTACAAAACAAAAAAAAAATATTTAAAATTAACACTAAGACAATAGCTTCCCGAAAGTATTTTTAGTTTATCCTTGCGTTTGAAAAAAGATTATAAATAACACATTAAACACATCATGGGAAAGTGTCAATTTGAATCACACTCTATAGTTCTCCAATAACATTATCGACAAAATAACATATAGTTGAAATTCCTTTTTTGAAAGAAAAAAAAAAAAACTGCTGTGAAACACTCATACAACATCTCTTACTCCAGTTCTAACAAATTTTATAGTTTATGTACCAAATTTAATGAAATTCGTCGAAAACTAAAAAAAAAAACTGTTCAGTAAAAGCGCACTTCCGGTTTACTACTTTCCTTGAAACTCGAGAATTTTGGCCATCTATTTATTTCTAATTAATTTTGTTTGGATTATAGAATTGTATAATCAACTATGGTAGCATTTTAGAGAAAAACAATACAAGTTGTAGATCATTGTATGTTTAGTTTATATAGGAAGTTTCAAGAAAACCGGTCGGAGAAATTTTTGAGAAAATCGCGAAAAAGTGGGAAAAAAAATCATTTAGTAAAGTAGTAATGTAAACTCACTTCCGGTTATCCCATTTTTTTTAAAACTCGGAATTTCTACAAGATATTCAATCTTAAGGAACATTATATAGATGATAGAATTGTTTAATAAACTGAAATAGCACTTTAGTTGAAATCCTAATCCCACCACTCCCCCATAACTACCCCTTATATGAATTTTCCTAGAAAAACATTTCAAATAAAAGTTGTAGCTCTTTGTATGTGTAGTTGATGTACCAAGTTTGAAGAAAATCGTGGAAGCCATTTTTGAGAAAATCGCAAAGAAAGTTAAAAAACCAACTAGTAAAGTGGTACTTCCGGTTGAGGAATTTTGACAGATAACGTACTGTCAGATGCCACGGTGATAACCTAAACGTAATATCAAGTTTGAACTGTCTGCGATTTTTCGTTTCTTAGCTATGCTGTTCCATACATACATACATACACAGAGACCATTTGCTAAAAACCACTTTTTTGGACTCACCGGACCTCAAAATGGATATTTCCGGTAAAAACTCGATATCGAAAATTTGACACGATTACAATACTTCCTCTTACTACGAGTGAGAGAAAGTAATTATCCCTTAGAATTAGTGAGAATTCCCAGTAAAAGATGGTCGGTCCACACCAGAATTTTTTTTTTTTTTTTATAAACGAGAAACGTAGATAGATGTTAATTATAAAATTTGATAAATTAAAAAAAAAAATAAACAATTACATTAAATTGCGCAATTTAATATAATTGGTTTCTTTATAAAGATGTGGGTATAATATCTGGGAATTCTCTATTATTTACTAAGTATTGTGATGGCCTTATAAAACTGTATAATTATTTATTTCAAAATATATATATTAAACTTTTATTTTTATTATTGTTAGTGAACAACAGTTTCAAGGAAAAAAACAAAACAAAACACAAACATAATGCATGTGATGATTGTATTGTCACATAATGAACAATTCTTTGATTTAGCAATAATCTGTTGCAATTAACTTCGGGCAGTTAGTAAAATTTGTTAAGTTTTTTTTTTTTTTTTTGACTGATGAATTAATCAGGAAAACTAGAACTGAACTTGGGCTTAATTTAGAATGGAAAATAATTTAGTGTAAAATATTTTCTTATTGCAATTTATATATTATTACTGATCAAATTTCCCTCCATACTTCGAATTTTTACAAATTTAATGCAGCTAGGTAATGTAAACTAATAGCGAGAATTCAGAGAAAACCATAACCTCTTCTTCATGAGAAATTTATTTTCTCGTTGAGTAGGATACAATTGAGGCCTATAATGTGTTTTAGAAGGAAAGAAAGCAAAAATGATAAATTTATTATGCTCTGGGACTTATGTCCCTTAAGAGCAACAAAATAAAATTACAATGTTAAAAATATTTTCTCTGATTGAGAGATATTAAACTGAAATAAATTCTTAATAAACTATTACATTTATAATTTTATATAAAATATTACATTTATAGAAATTACTAATGATAATAATTTAAAAAATAATAATAATAATTAGTAATAATAATTATAACGTAAATAATATAAAACAATAGAAAAAAAAAAAATAAATAATAACTTCTATATAAAAACTTAAAAATTCCTTGTACTTTCAAACAAATGATTGTAATAAAAAAACGTAGAACTAGGCAGTTGATTTCTTTGCTGGTCAAGTCAGTAGGTAAGTCGTTCCAAAGTCTACTGGCAGCAACAGTAAAAGATTTTGTACGTTACAGTCTATGTGTGGTGTGTATGTAAAGTCTGGAATCGACAGTCCTTGTAGTTTTTTAAAGTCTAGTGCAGCTTTTTGTGAACATGTCATAAAGTATTTTGGAGTCTGTGTCCTAAACAATTGGTATTAAATTACCCATAAAGTATTTCTACGGTAGTCAACAATAAGCCAGGTTAAAATAAAGTAATGTGGTGTAATATGTTGTCTTTCCTAATATTTAATATAAAACGGATACAGGAGTTCAAGTGATCTATGGAGTTTGGTGTTAAGTTCCGAAGTAAGTCAGTATATCCAGCCACAGTAATCAAAATGAGGAAATATGAGAGTACTAACTAGCTGTTTGCGGAGAGGATATAGGCAACATATTTTTATGGAGTTTTAGCTGGTATAGAGATTTATAAATACTATTGCAAATATTACTACATGGCTATTCCAAGATAACGTATTAGAAATCGTCACACCTAACATTTCGCAGTCGTAACATAAGGTATATTTACGAGGAGGTAAATTAGTGAGAAAAGATTTTTTTTATGAGAACTAAGATAGAATAAATGCTAAAGAAACGGGTATTAAAAGTGAGAACGAAACTGCCAGGACTTTACACCAATAATAGAAATTAGGTAGGGAGAGATTCGGACTGAGTGATAAGAAGGGTCGTAATAAGGTTTTGACTCTTTTTTGTAAACGGATGCAGAAAAAATTGTCCTGTAGGCTACTTGCTGTATTTATATATATATATAATCTTTCTCCACCTAGTCTGGCCTAGTTAGCGAGTAACTCGATTGACTATATTTTGTGTTTTTTCGCTCTTCTGATCCTATCACAAGGCTACTGGGTAGGCTTACAGTATGAACACGCCTAGCTAGTCCAATCATTTGTACAAAATATAGCTATCAGTATGTGTAGTTGATATAATAACAATTTTTTAGAAAATCTGGGAGCTTTTGGAGAAAATTGAAAAAAAGTGAAAAACCCAACTAGTAAAATGGTACTTCTGGTGAGAATTTTGACAGATAACTTTACTGTCAGATCCCGTAGTTATACCTAAACGGACTACCAAGTGTTTAAACTATCTGCGATTTTTTCGTTTTTGAGCTATGCTGTGCACATACATACATACAGAACCAGAGACCATTTTCCCTAAAAACCACTTTACTTTCTCTTCCCTAGTCAAGAGGAAGTATATGTAACTTGTGTCAAATTTTCAATATCGAGTTTTTAAACTGGAAATATCCATTTTGAGATCCGGGAGTCCAAAAAAAGTGGTTTTTAGAAAATGGTCTCTGTATATGTATGTATGGTACAGCATAGCTCAAATAGCGAAAATCGCAGACAGTTAAAACTTGATACGTTTAGTTATCACCATGGGATCCGACAGTGGGATATTTGTCAAAATTTCTAAACCGGATGTCACAACACTTAACTGAGTGTTTTTTTTTTTTTTGGCAATTTTCTCAAAATTAGCTCCACTGAATATTTCTGAAACGTAGTACATCAACTAATATTTAAAGAGCTACAACTTTTATTTGAAACATTTTCTCCGGTCAAAATGTATTTAAGCGGTGGGCAGAGTATTGGTGGGGGGGGGGGTTATGACTTCTCTAAAGTGATATTTTAGTTTATTAGGGACAATTCTATCATCCAAATCAATGTTTATTAGAATTAAATAATGTTGTTGACATTACCGAGTTTGAACCAAAGCGGATCTCGAAGTGCTTATACTTTACCACTTTACTAAATAATTTTTCATTTTTTTTTTACTTTTTCGCGTTTTCTCAAAAATGGCTTCGACAATTTTCTTGAAACTTTCTATATAAATTAAAGATACAAATATCGACAACTTTTATTTGAAACATTTCTCTGGGAAAATTCATTTAAGAACACTTTTAGGGGTGGGATGGGGTTATGTTTTTCTTGAAAGTGCTATCATAGTTAATTATACAATTCTATCATCCAAACAAAATTAATTACAAATAAATAAATGGCCAAAATTCCGAGTTTCAAGAAAATTAGTAAACCGGAAGTGCGCTTTTACTGAACAGTTTTTTTCAGTTTCCGACGAATTTCTTTAGATTTGGTACACAAACTACAATATTTGTCAATTACAATTTTGAGAACAGGAGTAAGAGAAAGTTGAGTGAGTGTTTCACAGCAGTTTTTTTTTTTTTTTTTAAATTTTCCGGAAGTAATCAAAATTGTATTTCTAGTGAAGATTGTAGAGCTTGGTCGAGGGGAAAAAAAAAACCTTAAAATAAATAAATAAATCCAAGAAGTTATTAAATTAAAAATAAAGTCTTTATATATTATACCTTTGATAATGTAAATGGAAAACAAATCAATTAATAAGACATAATTTTTCCCTTGCTCCACTTAATGAATTGACGTCATGTATATTATAACCAAAGAATATCTTCTAAATGTATAAGGTTATTATTTATACTACTTACACAATCTAACATCTTGTATTATTTAGAATGCCAATACAATAAATATACTCAATTAGATAAAAATAATAAATACATATACGTATTATTAATTCTGCAGGTAGTAGTTCAAATAAATAGCAAGTAATGGATCTAATCTTAACTGCGAAGGTTAAATATGTACAGGTTATAAAGTTCCTAACCTTGCTTTTTAATAAAACAATGAGAGTTTATGCTAAGAAAAGGCTTTTAAAAAGGAAGAATTATTAGGTTGTTATTTATAGTTTCTTTAGTTTTTTAACACTGAATTACAATAGATGAATGAATTTCACCTGTTTAATCTGATAGATAGGATAATATATTGTGTTAAGAGAGGTGCAACAAGATAGATTTAGTCCGTTAGACACAGGAAGTATTTTGCCTCTTAACAGTGAAAGTTTTATTTACACGTTCTCTCCTATTTAATCTTCTCTACTGCTTTTTTAATGCTGCTGCATATTTATAGAAACTGTTTGCTAAATAAAATAAAAAAAAAAAAAGTATTGCACAACCATAAGGATAGGTAGAAAGGTTATATTGTTGTAATTTTCTTCAGATTATTTATGCTAATCCAAACAGAAAATATTTTTTGTTCAAGTAAAAATACATAAATAAGTAATTTAATAATACCGTCCTGGTTTTAGTTCAATATAATCACTCTCGCTTTTTGTGCGAGAGTCCAGGTTCGATTCCCAATGGAGGCTGTTTTAAATTTGCTGTCAAAATTTGAAATCAAACTCTGGTCGTTTTTTTAATAATATAACAGCTGTTCTGCATGACATTCAAGGGAGTATAATTACGGTGACCATATATCCCGAAAATTGAGACAGCCCCGATTTTTAAGGGATGTTTCCCGGCGTTCCGAATAACGCACCAAAAAGGTCACGAATTGTACGAATAATAGAAAAAGTTTGTATAGTAAAGTAAAATTATCCAAATCGTTACAATTACAATATACTTACCTAAGTTTTATTTGTTTATTGGACTTAAAAAAACTTTAACAAAATATGATGGTTATAAATTAAGTGACAAAAGAAGTCCTTAATTTGTATAAAAAAAAAAAAAATACACTTTATTATACAAATTAAAGACTTTTTGATCATTTAATTTTAACCATCATAAACTCCGTGTTGTTTGTCTTTGCACTGATGGGGGGCGGCCGTAAAATCGTGGAATATGTTTATCCTTACTTAATGGTTACGTCTTATGTTGTGAGTATCCACTTAGGCTACTTTTGAAACTTATCCCGATTTTCATCGGGTACGGAATACCCGCTTCATCTGAATGGCAAGGCAAAGTCCCGGGCCTTGATATTTTGAGGAGGGTGTTGCAAAAACCGTAGGCTCTATGGATAGGCTTGCCTGTCCAAGGCCGGGCCAGTGACCATTCTAGGCCTTTAAGTAGGAGACTTGTTTTCTCCACATAATGGTACCACGGGATCGTGAGTCAGCCCGGCAGAGCTTGCTCTACGCTCACGAGCTGAGGAATGGCCTCGTGGTGGTCGTAGTTAGCAGGGAAGATGGTAGATTTT
>JAAEAF010011262.1:0-15014 GCA_011037195.1 Triatoma infestans
GTCAGAGAGTACCAGAGAGAGTCTGTTTTCTCTCGGTCAGACTTGTGTTCTCTCTCTTGCCGTTACATAAAAAACTAGAGTGGGGAGAATCTGTATATAAGCCAGTGAGAGATCTAGACTTCTAGCTATCAGATTCAATCATATATTGCATCGTGTCATATCTCTACTCTAACCCATTATTCTATAAAATCATTACAAGTCCAGTGCAGTTTATGTATACTTATAGCTATATTATAACAATGTCTTCATATTTCGTCTAATTAATCAATCCCAATTTCTCTCCTCGTCAACTCCATTATATTTACATTGGGCTTGCTAAAAAAAACAAAAACAAAAAAAAACTAGAATAAAGGTACATGAATGAAATACCCATCAAAATAAAACAAACTCAGATCTAGTCGAACACACAAATCACCATCAATACCAGTTTAATTTCAAAACACCTAAATTAACTGGCAAAGAAATGAACATATCCAAACTGAAAGTTAAAGAAAGCCCCTTTACATTAATAAAAACTTCCAAGAAAACAAGGTAAATTCCAGAAATGAACCTTTGTTCATCAGCTTTTTTAGAGAGAGACAGTACCAGAGAGAGTTTGTTTTTCTCTCGGTCGGGCTTGGCTCTCTCTCTTGCCGTTACATCATCCCCTCGAGACATCGCGAACAATCCCACCGCAGCCACCAATATAATGGAGTTGATGAGGAGAGAAATTAGGATTGATTAATTAGACTAGATATGAAGACACTGTTATAATATAGCTATAAGCTTACACAAACTGCACTGGACTTGTAATGATTTTATAGATAAAATGGTGGGAGTAGAGATATGACACAATGCGGTGTATGGTTGAATCTGTTAGATAGCTGTCTAGATCTCTCACTGGCTTAAATACAGCTTCTCCCCACTCTAGCCTGCTTAAGTCAGAGATTACCAGATTGAGTCTGTTTTCTCTCGGTCGGGCGTGTGTTCTCTCTCTCTTGCCGTTACACAAGTTTCATGTCGATCAGAGGAGAGGTCTCCTACCTATGGTGCGTCATCTATCCTATCATAGTAGGGGAGAGACGGCCAAATATAGTGTATTTGTATTCTGTTTCTGGAATAAATGAGAATGTCTTTATTTTGAAAAATAACATTTTTTGAGTTGACATATGTTTTAAAAGAATTACCTCTTTAATATATCTCCTATATTTTGATACAGGGCATAACTTTGAAATGTGCATCATCTATCCTAGCTTTACCCCTAGTAAAAAAAAAGAAGAGCGTATCATCCATTGTAATCAAAATTTTAATGCAACTTTGTTACATATTTGAGTTCAGGATAAAACGTTGACGACTAGAAATGATTTCGCATAGACAGTAACTGTCAGCTAGACAGCTGTGAAATGCATTAAAGTTCATAATGAGATTTAACGTGGTCCACGAAAAATATCATTTTCGGTATATATTTATGTAGCTTAGAATGCAGAATATATTTATGTTTATAGAATTTAGGAACTTTTTAATTAGACAAATTTACAATTAAATGGGTTATTTTACTTTAGGCACCGGATTATTAGAGAGATATCATCTTGTAATAGTCATTATCCAAGATTTATACCAAATACAATCTATTCCAATCTGATCAAATTTGTGAGAAAAAAAAAAATGATAGAAATTAAATTTCCTGAGCTTGGCAGAAAGTGGTAAATCTAACTGGATAGCAGATAACTTATTTGATATATAAGCATCGGTTATGGATTAAACAAAGTAAATTGAACTATTGAAAATTACTAATTGCCTTGGATATAAACTAGTAGGAAGCAACAGCCCATAAAATTATGCCATTACAACTAGTTTAATAGTTTTGGTAAATCTTTATTCATATTTATGCTGTCTAAAACTCTGGTCTACTGGGACTCTTGTAAGCATACAATCGATACTCTCCAGTTTAGATTAATACTTATTCAGCAAGACACTCCTAGACTGGTATAAACTTGCTATCTTATCATATATTTCCACATCAGCACTTTCAACGTATTAAAAGAATGGGATTAAAGCTCTACAATTCGTACTCAGAAATCTGATGATAGAACACATTTTCCATCATTTTCACGTTACAATTGAAAATCTTTTACATGGATACTGAAATCATTTATACTACATAATAATCTTTATCCTTAATATTACATAGATTTCTTTTTTACAAAGTGCCCAGTTTTTGAGTAGTTATTCATTAAGTGTCTTGCATTCCACGAAAGTCTAACCAAGTATGTTAGAATGGGTCTCGACGGCTTACGTGTATCCGGTACAAGAAAACAACGAGTATATTAGAGTTCAATTCACCGATTTCTGAATTGGTACGTCGAAAATTTATTAGTTCTAATAAAGCTTTTGTTTCATAAAAGGAAAGTCAATAGAAATAAGCCTGGGTAGGGGCGAATTCTTCTAAATGCTTAGCTTTTTGCCCAAGTCCTGAGATTCCAAAGAAATATAGGGTTTTTTTTTTTTTTGGAGGCGCTTGTGTTGGGTGTAGTACAACTCTTTTTTTTTGGAGGCGGCTTGTGTTGGGTGCAGTACAACTCTTTTTTTTTGGAGGCGCTTGTGTTGGGTGCAGTACAACTCTCTACTATTGAAACTCAGTTTACTATTGAAATTGTAAAATTACAAAAAATAAGAGTAAAGGTGCGTACATATATACCAACACGTACCGTGGCAGACACGGCAAAGACACAAGTTTCACACTATATGACAAGCCACTTACAGACGCCGACAGACAAACTAGAGAGTTGAATGCAAACGTACCTATGTTTAAAAACTTTTCGATTGAAGAATTAGCTGTGTCGCAATTTTACTTGAAGAAGAAGAAGGAAAGAAACTGGGTTGTATGCAAGTAGAGTAAAAAAGGAAAAGAAGATTTGCTGTGCCAATCCAATGAATTTAAAAAGAAAAAATGAAGGAGAATTTTACACGCTCTACAAAGAGGTAGTAGACGATGAAGACAGATTTTTCAAATACTTCAAAATGAGCCAATATGTCACCATTCAAACCATTGTAACCAAAATTTCACCCGTAATAACTGAACAAAACACCAATTTAACGTCATTATTACGTTAGCTCGAGCTAACAGTGGCTCTCTTTATTCTAACTATAAAAAAACTTTTTCAATCGTGGTAATGGCAATAGTTGATCCCGATTATAAGTTTACATGTGTAGATGCCGGTTTTTTGGGAATAATAGTGACGGGGGAATCTTCTGTAATTCAACAACAGGAAAAAAGCTCTAGCGGCAAATACTCTGAATGTTCCAGAAGAAAAATATTCACTAATAACACAGACACGCACCAGCATAGCCAGTTTAGTTTATACTAAGCGTTCTAAAGCTACAGACATGTACAGACATGCCCAGACACGTGCCAGCACAGTTCAAATCTTCTTTACGATAATACTGGCCGTTGCTGGCGCGAGTCTGGACGTTACGTTCAATGTCTATAGAAATGAATACTCATATGGATAATATATGTAACCATTTTTTTTTTGTGTCTTTGCTGGTATGTGCTGGACACGCTATGTGTTGGTATATGTGAATGGTGTTTAACTCGTATAGCGTAATTTTGTAGCGCTTTGTCGAAATGGTTCAGGACGGATTAATGAACATTTAACACCAACGCTGGCCCAATCTCCTTTAGATTTTTATACGAAAAATTCAAAGGAATTGGCCCCAACATCGTATGCTCGTTTATATATGTTGGGCCAGCTCATATATTTGGTTATAGATTATATTATTTAACCAGTTATAACATATGTTATTAATTATTATTACTTTTTTATAAGCATATCAACGTTTGTGGTCATTGGTGGCTGAAGTCATTTCGGTGCACAATCCACTTCCGGGCAATGCTCTTTTCTTACAACTTAAGAGGCACCCTATCCTTTACATAAGAAAGTAAGTTGTAGGGTTTTCTTTTATGTAAAGGTATTATTGCCCAGCGACCTGAAAGATCTGTTGTGCCCCCTGGAGCCTTCTCAGTGCACTGCCGGCCTGAGAGCAGTGTTCTCTAGCTATAGACGACATTGTCCATCACCGGACAGTGAGCAGTAGAGGCTCCTAGGAAGAGGAAATCTAAAGGCAACGTACCCGGGACCTCCGCGTTACTAGTCCAGCGCACTACCACTGAGCTAATCCCTTCCTTCTCCCTTGGCTTAGGCCATTTAACTAGAGCCGGACACCCGGTTTGTTTAGCTGGAGTACTGAGCTATGGTAACCGGTGGGGTCGCCACTCCCCAAGTTATTGCATGCAACAGATACGCCTTGCGGGCAAGTTGTAAAGGTTAATTGGAAGGGTAAATCTAAGGGCTACACAAAGCAGGACGGGTACAAAGTCCTCTGCGTTCCAAATCCACAATATTCTACCATCGTGCTAATCCTGCCCCTTTCATTTAAATATGTCTTTAAAGTTCTATGCATAACTTTTAGCTGAAATAGTGACAAGCTACACATTGTTTCATGTCTATTTTAAAATAAAAATTGGTTAATTATTTAATTAAAATTTGTTTTTGACCACAAAAATTACATTTTTACTTTTTCGTAAAAGGAAGATTGGGATAATATCAAATTTTGTAAAATGAGTTTTCACCGATTAAACTGGCCTGAATACGAAGAAAATGTTCTTAGCGAAAGATCTGGATGAATCTATGTGAACAAAATATCTTTAAAAAAAACAAAAAAAAAAACAGAAATTATATACTTGAAATTCTCTTTAGTTATTACCTACCTGAGTTTCTGTAAAAATCCATCAACCGGAAGTAGACTTTTTCGAGATTTTATCGAAAACAACCCCAACGATTTTCTTTAAACTTAAACTACTTAGCACTTAGACACATATAAGGATTTAAACTACATTTTAAGATGTTTGAAAACAACTTTCTGAAAAAATTAATTTAAGAAGTTACAAGTTTAAGCTTTCACTTATACTGTCATTTCAGTGCATTATGTAGTTCTTAAGGCCAATCAATATATATAAAAATTGAGCATCCGTATGTTTGTGTCCGCAAAACTCGAAAAGTAGTCGATGGATTGACTTGAAATTTTGACACAACGTTGCATTTCTATATAAGAGTTTTTATATAGACTTTTTACTCCGATGTTCTCACGGAAACCGGAAATTCCGAGCGTTTCGCGAGTTTGGCAGAAATAGACAGACGCAGACGCGTTGCGATCGTGGCGCGCTATCTGAACCTCTTTCTCAACTACTTATAAGTACCTCTCGAAGTACCTCACACCAGTCTCGTGCAGTATTAGTAGACAAGGTATTCCAAAGCATCGAAACAAATTAACTAAATCACGCATGTTTAAGCGGAAGAGCCATTCTAGCGACGTACTCGATATGAACAACAATATTCTAAACAGAATTCCAAGTGAAACAGTGACATACAAATCCATTGACTCCGTGATGGACCAAAGTGAAGTTGTGAATTTTCAAACGGAATTTCTTAATTCACTCGATGTTTCCGGATTACCGCCACACATTCTAAATTTGAAAATTGGAGTGCCAATTATATTACTCCGAAACATCAATCAGCCAAATTTATGCAATGTTACACGATTAGTAGTTAAAAAACTTGATGAATAATCTAATTGAAGACACAATTCTCATTGGAACTCATAAAGGTGAAGACGTACTATTTCCACGAATACCACTCAGGCCGACAGATATGGCGTTCGAGTTCAAACGACTTTAGTTTCCAATACCCTTGCGTTCGCTATGACTACCAATAGAGCAGCACAAGGACAATCATTGCAAGTGTGCGGTTTGAATTTAGAAAACGAATGCTTCTCTCATGGGCTTCTCCCCCCAATGTTGCATGCTCCAGAGTCGGTAAACCATCTGATCTTTATGTTTATGCAGAAAAGCGACCAAACAAAAAATGTAGTCCATTCACTAGCTTGATAATAAAAAAAGACTTTCAGTCAAAAACATTTTTTTCTTATATCCCTTTCAGTTCACAGCAACGCAAAGTAGGGTATTAAATTGAATAATGTGTTTTCTTGCTATGTTAACTATAATACTTCTATTTACTTCCCTAATAGAAGTATTATTACTTCCCTAAAATCAGACTGAGCCACCGCGAAGCGTGGCCGGATTTAGCTAGTATAATATAAGATACATTAAACGCGTTTCAAGAATTCTGAATTTGAAAAAAAATCGGTAACTAATCATGCGATTTTACAGAATAGATTTCGTGATATTTTTCCTAAATTTTTTCCAAAAATGGATTAAATTATTTTCTTAAAATGTGAATGCTAATTGCAGATAACATATAAAACTATTACTTTTATTTGAAACATTTTGGAAAAATGAATTTTAGGTGGTTTATTAAGCTTTATTAAGGCTTGATGGTGTCTTCAGGATTAGAATGTATTCACATTCATGCTACTATCTTTCTGTGTGCTAAGAACCAACATGTATCTCCACCAATCCTATATTTATTTTAAAAGAAACTATATTACTAGTAAAAATTCCTAGTTTGAAAATTTGTCATTTGTTTTTATTGTAAGTAAAAAAAATTGTTTTAATTGTAGTAAGACAATGCTTTCCAAACTTTTTATTTATACATCCTTCCTTTGCCGTACAAATTTTTTATGCCCCCCTTAATATTTTGAGATCTGCCTAATTTTATAAACCATCTTTTTTAAATGTATTTTTTTTTTTTTAAATATCTTTGATTTAACCTGTTCGCTACCAGTATCTTAGCAGAAAATCTTGCACAGTAGACCTAGTGGTTTTTGTCATAATACGTCATCAATTTAGCATGGGACTTGTTTAAGAATATATTTATAAAATTTTAAATAAATAAAATACAGTGACGTATGGGTGCATAAGCACTGCGACACTGCAACATCCCCCAGAAGAAAATGACTACAAACATATATATTTTTAAATTTATGATAAATAATAATAATAATAATAATAATAACATAACAATCTTTGACATAAAATCTGTTTTTAGAAAAAAAAATTATTTCATCAAGCGTTGCTGCTTGATGTTGATGCTGCCCAATTCGCAGTGTCCAAAAAAAAAAAAAAAAAAAAATGGTCATATTCGGTTATTTCCGACAAGCTTCGTTTGCCTTAATAATGTGATCCCCACTTAGAGCTATTGTAGCTGCTCGCTGGGCAGCGTTCATTGTAATAATTGTGTGAAGCGATAGGTTATATATATGTTTTTTAAATTATTTTTATTATGTTCGTTAAAAGTTTAACGATAAAATATATAGGTATATAAATATATATTTTTTTTAATGTGAATGTTATTTTTTTTTTTTATAGAATAAAAATATCAATAAAACAAATATTATTTTATAGGTTTATCATCAAGATAGGTGTTAAGGCTTTGACATCAGGACGCGATCTGTCGCGGCGGGAAGCGATCTCAGACTGCCGCGATCCGACGATATTGTTGTGTGATACAATATTGCATCATCCCTGTCACACACGAGGCGATCTATTTCAGCGACACAGTCTTGACCGCCGTAGTAAGCGAACTGGTTGTACAAAATTACAAAAATTGTCTCGCGGCCGAGGCGATCTTCATCTAGTATAAAACTAGATTAGTGCAAAACAATACTGCGATCCTGCTCTGTGGACAACATAACAGTAGTTCGCTCACATTGATCTCGCTTTGTATGTGACGTAGCCATATCGCTGACCGCCGAAAAGATCGCGCGATCGCTGCCCGCCGCAACAGATCGCGTCCTGTGTGTCAAAGCCTTTAGTGTTGAATATTTAAAAAAAAAATAAAAATTAAATTTTCTTAATTGATATTATCCGAAAAAATTGAAATAAAAAAAACAAAGGTCCCTTCCATTCCTAACATTATAAATTCAGCAAATAATAGCGGTTAATACATGATTTCTCAAATTAATAATTTTAATGAAAAAATTATTTAAAAATTTTCATGAAGCTAAAAACTTAGAAGAATGGATTTTTTTTATATTCAAATAATTTATTTATTTATTTAAATAAATATATTAAATAATTAAATTGAGTTGATCATGGGCCGCCACTGATAAAATAATATAATTTAATTTTTATAAACTGGCTTGTATGTCCAGCTAGTCTGTAGCCGAGAAATTTATTTTATAGCCCGCAACACATGTATGTAACATTGGCTTTAATAAAAAGGAATTATGTAGTAGATTGGTAAGGAAACACAAAATAAAGTGTAAACAAATAAAATTCCTAGTTCGGAGGGAATTTTTTAATAATATTATGTAAATTATATTAAGAAAAAGTCGTGTAAGAGTTTTTAACTGTATGTCTCAATAAAAAAAAAAATTGTATTTGTTTATTCATAGATGTTAATATTAAATTTAAGAGTGAAAGAACTTAAAAGGGGGGAAAAAATTATTATTATTATAAACATAAACAAGTAAGAAATAAAGAAAGGAAGAAAAAAAAAAAAAATATATAGATGTAGTAGATTGATCAGAGTTGAAAGGAAAGAAACAGGAAGGAAAAAGCGGGTAAAATCTCTAGTAGATGAATAAGGAAATAGGGGAGAATATGATGCAATTTGTGTTGATAAGGTTTGTGTTGAATAGGGTTGAGTAAAAGAGAGAGTGAGAGTGGTATGGGGAGTTAAGTGCAACCAAACTGGTAAAGAGCAGAACTAACTCTACTACTGCTACTATTAAAGGAGGAAGCCGTGTATGTGTGTGTGTGTGTGTGTGTGTGTATGTATGTAAGTAGCTAAGGAAGTGGTTAACAGTGGCGGACAATAGCACAGATCTTCATATCCCACTTTCTCTCTCTCACTTACCTCTCACTACATGTTCTTTCTCTTACAATTCATTTAAGTAGACTAACATAAAACATTCTTCTTGTATTCATTTCTAAGATAAAACACAAACACACACAGACACACAAACACATTTAAAACTGCTGATAATTTCTCCTTCTTTACACAAGCACAATCCAATTATTATCTCTATATTATCTATCTAACATCAGGAAGAAAATGTTTCTTAACATAGAATCCTCTCTATTAAAACAAAGAGAGCGAAACAAAACAGAAAAAAAAAAAAAAACTACTTTAGCCTAGATTCTTTTTTTATGTTATTGTTAAATATATTTATTTCTTAAGTTCTTTTATAAAGCTATTGTCTCTCGTTTTTTATTTTTTATTTTTGTACCACTTTGTCTTTATTGTCTTTGCAGTTTTACATTAAAAGAAAAATTAGTAAGACATTTCAATTTATAAATATATTTTGAGGAAAAACTGACTGAAATACTTGTGACCTTTTTTTTTTGTGATAAGGGCAATTTTTTTTAAAAATTTTGGTGAATAATTTCTTTTGGGCGACAGATAGTTATATAGATGCCAGAAATTATATCTATTTTATTTGGAGAAAATTATGATTTGAGAGAAAAATGCAAGCTCGTTGGCAAAAAAGATAGAAGATACCGTTACAGAAGGGTCAGCGAACTTGGTTAGCTTTATCTTTTGCCCTTCTCAAAGGGGGGGGGAGGGATTTGAACTATGAAGAGAAAGCATTCTTTCAAGAGAGGGACTCTAAATTCTGCTTTAAAACAGGACAGTTCTGAATTTAGACATCCAACCAGAACACTTGTATCAGGAATCGTTCTCTTAGCATCAGTGCCAGTCATAAGTTAAAACATAAGAGTTAATCTAGCCTAGTTTCAGTATATTAATAAGCATATTATTGTGTTATTGTAAAGTATTTAAATTCATTTAGAGATACTTTAATTTTGAGCTCAGTTATCTGTCAGAGAGTAACGATTAAATGGGTTTTCTAAATCAGTCAGGACTTCAAACTATTAATGAAATGTTTATACGGCAATGGCCAGAAGAGTTTTTAAAAGAAAAAAGAATTGCTCTACGTTTCGGGTATCATTGATGCCCTTTTTCAGGAGTTTCTGTGACGATCCTGTCTATGTTGTATCTTGAAAGTTTCGTTTTTGTGATGGATGCCAGAAATTATATCTATTTTATTTGAAGAAAATTATGATTTGAAAGAAAAATGCAAGCTGGTTGGCAAAAAAGGGTAACACCCACTAAAAGATACCGTTACAGAAGAGCTCATAAAACTTGGTTGTTTGTCTTTTGCCCTTCTCAAAGGGGGGGGGGGGATTTGAACTATGAAGAGAAAGCATTCTTTCAAGAGAGGGACTCTAAATTCTGCTTTAAAACAGGACAGTTCTGAATTAGACATCCAACCAGAACACTCAGGAATCGTTCTCTTAGCATCAGTGCCAGTCATAAGTTAAAACATAAGAGTTAATCTAGAGCCTAGTTTCAGTATATTAATAAGCATTTATTGTGTTATTATAAAGTATTTAAATTCATTTAGAGAATAATATATTTATTTTAAAAACAGTGGTGATCTATTGATTATTTTTTAACACTTCTCTCTCTTAAACATATATACTCACAAGCCCTTTATAAAACCGCTCACGTCACAAGCTACTATAAACATACAACAACACAACATACTAAAGAAATTTTTCGGCACGAAAAATTTGGGAGGTAATCTAGTAGTTGTAGGGGCTTGAAGTTTATCCTCTGGTATGCCGAGAGGCGTGTGTGTGTGTGTGTGTAACCTCTGCAAGGTAGTCGTAAAAATAAAAGACTACAGGCATCTTCTTCTGAAGCAAACGCTGCTTGAGTGTATGAGCGTTACTCTGGGATTTGAAAATTTTGAGATAAACATTGGCGTTAACTTGAAACTGATGTTTAGATACATTTCGATTATAACATTTGGTGTAGTAATTTTTTGCCTTTTCATTATTATCCTTTGCCGAAGCGCGTACCTCTTCTACAATTTTATTGTACAATATCCTTGTGGGGATATTAAAAATATCGAGGTCACGGGATGGGAAGGTTTACTAGCCAAGGAAATTTGAACTTACTCTCAAATATGAGTTCATGAGGAGAATAGTCTGTCGAATTGTGCGCAGCTTTTATAAGTGGTAGATATCTGTGCACTGGTTTTGTGAGTAGTGGGAGATACTATGAGCTATTATTTTATGGTGAAATGTAGTTGGTGTTGTTGTGTTGTTATATGTTTGTAGCAGCTTGTGCGTGAGCGGTTTTGTAAAGGGCTTCTGAGTGTATATGCTTAAGAGAGAGAAGCATTAGAAATAATCAAGAGATCACCACTGTTTTTAAAAGAAAGATATTATTCTCTAAATGAATTTCAATACTTTACAATAACACAATAATATGCTTATTAATATACTGAAACTAGGCTAGATTAACTCTTATGTTTTAACTTATGACTGGCACTGATGCTAAGAAAGCGATTCCTGATACAAGTGTTCTGGTTGGATGTCTAATTCAGACTGTCCTGGTTTAAAGCAGAACTTAGACTCCCTCTCTTGAAAGAATGCTTTCTCTTGATAGTTCAAATCCCCCCCTTTGAGAAGGGCAAAAGACAAACTAACCAAGTTTTATGAGCTCTTCTGTAACGGTATCTTTTAGTGGGTGTTACCCTTTTTTGCCAACCAGCTTGCATTTTTCTTTCAAATCATAATTTTCTTCAAATAAAATAGATATAATTTCTGGCATCCATCACAATAACGAAACTATCAAGATACAACATAGACAGGATCGTCACAGAAACTCCTGAAAAAAGGGCATCAATGATACCCGAAACGTAGAGCAATTCTTTTTTCTTTTAAAAACTCTTCTGGCCATTGCCGTATAAACATTTCATTAATAGTTTGAAGTCCTGACTGATTTAGAAAACCCATTTAATCGTTACTCTCTGACAGATAACTGAGCTCAAAATTAAATGATCGACAATAATCAAAAAATGGATATAATATAAAAATTTAAAATTATTGGAACAATATATAATTATAATAATTGTATAATTAATTTATAGGGAAAGTTCCAGGAATTGCGACGTATTATGTAAGTGCTCCGTATATTGTATTAATAATGATTGATGGTTGGATGGCTGGGTGATCAACAAAGGCCCAGCTAATGTTTCAGATCAGATTTAATAGAATTACAATTTTCAACTACAACCTGTAATGCCATTTCTGGAAATTGTCTCTAATTGCTGAATTTTATTTAATTTATTTCATAATTTCTTTTAATTTCTGGTTATGATACTTTAAGTGTAATTTTTTCTTCTGAATTTCCGCGTCCTGCATGCTATCCCCTAGGGAAGAGTGAAGCTTTCTAAGTATCAAAGTGTTATTAGTATATCAAGTCCATTCAAGTAAGACAAGTGTAATACAAAAAAAAGTAAAAAAAATCTGGTGTGAAACACTCACACATCTTTCCCTTACTCCAGTTTTCAAAATTGAAATTGACAAATTTATTGTTCATCGAAAACTGTGCAGTAAAAGTGCATTCCGGTTTATTAATTTACTTGAAACTCGGAATTTTGACCATCTATTTATTTCTAATTAATTTTGATTGGATGGTAGAATTTTGTATAATCAACTATGATAGCACTTTAGAGAAAAACATAACCCCACCCTTCCCCCAGAAACTCCCTTAAATGGCTTTACCAAAAAAAAATGTTACAAAATAAAAGTTTTAGCTTTTTATATATGTAGTTCACATTTCAAGTTTAAACAAAATAGTTGAAGTCATTTAAGAGAAAATAGCAGAAAACTGAAAAATACTCCCAAGTAAAAAACGCATTTCCGGTCATCCAATTTTTTCAAACTCGGAATTTCAACAAGATATTTAATTCTAATTAGATGTCAGTATTGTAAGTGAGCAACTGAAATAGTACTTTACAGGAAAACCTAACCCCACCCCTCCCCAAATCTGCCCTTAAATGAATTTTCCCGGAGAAATATTTCAAATAAAAGTTGTAGCTCTTTGTATGTGTATTTAATATGCCAAGTTTTAAGAAAATTGTCGGAGCCATTTTTGAGAAAATCGAAAAAAAAGTAAAAAAAAAAAAAAAAACAAGTACTAAAGTGGTACTTCCGGTAGAGGAATTTTGAAAGATGACCCACTGTCGGATCCCATGGTGATATCTAAACGGAATATCAAGTTTCAACTTTCTACGATTTTTCGTTTTTGAGCTATACTATTCACATATACATAATATATAAACACAAGACACAAAATCTTATAAACGAATGGACAAACTTCGCATGTGAGCAACTATTCAAAAACCCTCTTTCCACAATAACAATAAAACACGCAATAAACAAGACACAACTCACCTGAAAATCCAGCAAAATGGTTTTTGAGTTAGAAAAAAAAAATATAGATTTCAGTTTTAGTTTAAAATCTGCTAGTTCTTAAGTCTGTATATACGAACCATAACTGCCCTAAGGTGTACATATGTAAATAATGTATACAAGAAAGAAAAATAAAAATGTCAATGCGGAATGTACGTTACATTAAGCTTGGTTAACATAATCATACAATTTTTTCAATGATATACTTATAAAGAAGTCTGCACTGAGGCCACACTGAGGTTATGTTTAGGTATGTAAAGTACCCATATTTAGGTATACATGCGTGCGTGGATGGCGTGTGTGAATTGTGTAGGGTGAAATACGAAATATGTTTAGTGTCATCAAACAACCTGCTCATATATATTGCTTGATTGTTTATTTGTTTTGATTATTTTAATTGTTATCTTAATTTTATTATTTTTATCGTTTCATTTTTAATTATGTTAATTTAAATCGTTATTTAATTTCATTTTAAATTTATTTTGATTAGTTAATTGTATAGTGAATCTCCATCCAACAACAGAGTTGAAGATTAGACCCCCCACATGTTGGATGTTTCCATTTAAAAAAAAAATTGCCCCTTTAACAATCCAAACACGAGTTCCTTTTTCCCCACTCAGGTACTATCACCATACCCCTCTTGAATCTAGTTTAAGAGTTTAGTTTTAAATACAATTAAAAAGACCAATCAGTGTGTAAACTGAATTTGCTCTGTGCAAATCTGTCAGTGTTAGCACACTGTCTGACAAACGCATCCTGAAGATGGGCGAACGCCCGAAACCCGTTGTGATGACCACAAAAAGAAACAGGCTATCACGGAAAATGTCTCTGATGCTTTCCAGCTCTGCGGAACCAACTACGACTTTCTTTAAACTTATGAACACTCTATGAACACATACTATGATCGTCATTGTGGAATTCTAAGGGAACAGTGACATTAAGCTTTCCTACAAAGTACCGCTTCAATACAATATCGGGTGTCCCAAAAGGTACTTTACAACTTCACAACGCAATAACTTGAATTGTAATTGATGTACAGAAACTAACTTTAGTTTATCTAATGCTCTATCTCATAAAGTTTTTTTCCTTGTTTAGTCCACTTCAATATGCGCACCTCTTGTGGCACGTATGATATCTAATCGGTATTCAACTTCCATCCACACTCGCCGTAACATGTGTTCATCAACAGTGGCAATGGGTCGGTGATTCTGTTCTTCAGATCGTTGATATCATTGACAGGAGTACGATAAACTTTGTCTTTAACGTAACCCCAGAGAAAAAAGTCTAAGGGTGTCATGTCAGGGGACCTAGGAGGCCAGTAAATGGGGCCACCTCTTCCAATCCAACGTTGCGGAAAGGTGACGTCCAGGACCTCTCTCACGTTAAGAGCCCAATTTGGTGGTGCACCATCTTGCTGAAAAAAGACTGTTGGTTGTCGATCAGCTAATTGAGGTATCAGATACATCTGCAGCATGTCAAGGTAATTGGTACCATTAACTGTGTTTTCTGCAAAAAAGAATGGTCCAATAATGCGATCAATCATGACACAACACCACACATTAACTTTGGGGCTATCACGCTCCACTTCTCTCAAAGCATGTGGGTTTACTGACCCCCAGATGCGGACATTGTGTGCATTGACTCTTCCACACACATGAAAAGTCGATTCATCGGAGAAAGCCACATTATTAAGGAAATTGTTATCCTCTTCCACACGTGTCAGAATTTCCACAGCAAATTGCATGCGCTTCGGTCTATCATTTGGCTCAAGTGCCTGCAGTAATTGCAGACGATATGGGTA
>JAAEAF010011263.1:0-34190 GCA_011037195.1 Triatoma infestans
TCTCAGAGCAATTATCTATTCGCAATTATTAGCTAATAATGGCTTGTTGAGATGGCTGGTTGATGTGTTCTGGTGTTCTGTGAGACGTCGAATGGCCGAGAAGGCCAATGACAAGAACGTTGGTTTATATATATATATATATACCTATATATAAATAAAAAATAGAAATGAAATTGTTTAAAATCATGTCACAGATACTGAATAAATAAATTATTTACAAAAATAAATATTCAATAAATTTTTTATTTAATTTTTAAATAAAAAGCATTTTACTTTGGAAATTTTGAATAGTTTTAAACATGCAAGAAGAATTGAATTTTAAAATTTTTTTGATTCAAAAATTATTTTGTAGAAAAAAGTAGTTTACCTACAGTTAGTTTGTTCCCGGTACTGAGTTCGAAATGCACTATAACAACAAGACTGTATGTAGATGTACTAGCATCCATGGTGCGGATGAGCCATTACTATTTTTTTTTTTAGGATCAGGATGGGGTGTTAGCACATAGCTACAGAATTTTGACGTCCCTTAAAGGGTGAAAAAAATTACGGTAAGGAGAAATTTTGAAGATGCCACAAGAATTAAGTAATAAACTTGATGATAGAATGATAACATAATATTATGTAATAATATAATATCGATATTTCAGAAAAATGTTTCAAATCCATTCATTAAAGTGGTACTTTCGATTGACCGATTTGGTTCGAAACCTTATTGCGGGACCTCATGTTGGCACATAAACTTTGTGACGTTACTTATAAGTAGTAAGTCAATATTATGTTAAGTAGTTACATACGAGTAAGTGTGATAAGTGAATGAGTGAAGTGCTGCTATCTGTGACGAGGAACCGCATTAGAGTGGAGGGGAGAGCGACCGAGCGAGAGAGGTGGGACTGGAGAGAAGGTCATTCTTGCTGTCGCACTGAGAGGCGCCTGTGTCTGAACTAAGAAATAAACGTTCGTAACTGGCAACTACAAAGTACCTACTACCTGATGATGGAAGTAATCAAGAATTCACAATCATCGTGAATTGGGCTCGATCGCAATGATCGCATGACCGCATCTCCTCGAGAGACCAGGTACGACTTCCTGTTTGTCCGTCTGTGTTCGACCTCTCCCGACAACACCTCGACGTCATCCTTCTCAACGACGCCGGTGTAACCAATTGACTGTACTTGTGTAATTAACTCTATTTGTAGAGAGGAATTAATACCTCTCAGAAAGTGCTAACGATTGATGTAATAAGTATTATAATAGTAATATAGTATTATTGATGTAATAAATAATATCATTATATTGCGTAAACTCTATGTGTGAATGTGTGGATGTCTGTTTCTGTAGTGGTAAGTTAGTATAAGCCCTGAAATGATGTAATTTAGTTCCATAGTATTTGAAAAATAAGAAATACTTTCGTATATTGTCGAATATTCTGTACACCTATCCTAGCCCCCCTTCCTCGCCTAACCGCTCCACCTCAGGTAACATCACAACTTTCTGGGATTTGCCCTTTTTTAGTTATGCACAGAATAATTAAACACAAAAAAAAACACTTTTTGGGAACTCAGGGGACCTGAAAACGCACATTCCCGGTGAAAAATCTAGATCGAAAATGCAATTTTCCTCTTTCAGCGATAGGAGAAAGTAAAAAAAAAGAAACGAACGGACTAGGATCTATTTCAAAATTTGGATTATCCTGGGAACTGCTAGGTAGCTGCTTCGTTTTGATAAGTACGAAATGCCAGACATAGGGGTGGAAAATGCAACATTTATCACTCGAATTCAGTTGAATATGGTAACTGAATGATAATAATTGTAAAAAGACTTTACTCTTCTATTAACTATTATTTTTTCTAACAATAGTTGAAAGGTTGAGCAAAGGATATAAAATGAGATGAAGTCAAGTAAGGTAATGTTTATGAAAATGTTATTCATTGAAAAAGGGGGAAGATTACCTTCCTAGAAAGGTCGTAAACTTTTAAGTTAAAATTAAGCAAAATTATATTATGCTTTCTGATTAATCAATTCATTGTTATATTGATTTTACAATGGTAAAACAAATGTTTAATTTAAACACTACTAATTTACTTTAATATTATTGACACATTCAGCAATTTCCATGCCAAACATGAAATTTATTAATTGAAAGTTGGCAACCTGTCATTACATTTAATCTCTAGATATTAAAAGTCCAACTTTACCCACTGATTTTAGTAAGATAATTGTTGCAATATTTAATTGTTATAGTAATTTTTCAAAAGTTAACTATGGAAACATATGGTTTTAAGATTTTTTTTTTATCGCAAAACTTAAAGAGAGAAAATATGTACATCATAAAGCTGTACAGAAGCGAAAGTTTATCAAATAAAGTTCATTGTAATTCTTCGTTTCTTTTTGCTGATGAAATGTTTTGGTGTTAGTGTATTTGTAGTAGTAGCGTGTGGCGTGAGCGGTATTTGTAAAGGGCATGTGTACGTTTAAGAAATAGAAGTATTAAGAAATAATCAAAAGATCACCACTATTTTTAAAATAAATATATTCATCTCTATGTAAATTTAAATACTTTACAATATCACAACTGTATGCTTATTAATTCAATTGTTTATCTAGAATAAATGCTAAACTCTATAACTGGCAGTAAATTTAATATAGCGATTCCTGAATCAAGTGCTCTAGTTGGATGTCTAGTTCAGACTCTTCTGAAAGAATGCTTTCTCTTGTTAGTACAAATCTTTTCAAATAATGCTGGTATATCTGGAGGGAGTGTATTGTCTTATCCTAACTGTTACTTGTCCCCTTTGTCTCTTCAGTACCATTGGCCTAAATTACAGTACCTGGCTCTTTCTCCTTCACTAAAATACACTATTTGAACTAGCTAAACTTCAAAAAATTATTTTACTAAACTATTTTCGGAATTCTTATTTTCTTTCTGTTCTTTCTCCCCCCGCACTGAATTGGTTTATTGTATTTGCATTCTTTAATTTAGTTGAATAGTTTGAAAGGAACTAAAATTGAATTGTCTCGGTTAAATTTTCATTGTCCTCTTAATAAAACAGTGTCATTAGCCTTACCGTATTGATTAAATTAATCATTACAATTAATTTAATAATAATACTTTAAAATTTAATCCATTTTAATGAGTATTGTTAATTACTTCATACAATATTCACATCCAAAAACTTTGATTTTCCAGAGTTAATCAAAATGGCTGAATTATATAAAGTGAGCTAAATAAAGCAGAATTTAATATCCATTTCATACATGTAAAACATTTAGATTTTGCTGGTTAAGACCGAGTCACTGTTTGTTTAAAACCTAAACTTCGCCAATATTATTGCATTAGGCTTCTTAAAGATAGTGTTGATTTGAACCGCTAAAACAACATTGGCAAAAAAACAAAAGGTACTTAATTTTCACAATGAAATTAATTTCACATTCAATTAATAGCAAAAATTCATAAATAAAAGTAATTACAATGCAAACTAATTAAACGATCGACGCTGATTATAAAAAACAATAATTACTTATATTTATTTGAAAAATTCCATTATATCGTCAGAAGTTATTTCAATAATGTCATTATAAATTCAAATTATAAAAAAAAAAAATTATGTATAATTATTTCCTAGGAGTAAGAGGTGAGTAATTTTCAATATCGAGTTCTTACCAGAAATACATGTTTTGAAGTCCCCTGAGTTCAAAAAAGTGTTTTTATAGAAAATGGTCTGTGTTTATGTGTGTGTGTGTGTTTTTTTTTCTTCCCAAAAGTAACCCTTATGGAAAGGAGTTTATTTGCATTACATGCATTGAGTATAACTTCAGAAATACAAAATTTACAAACTAATAATAAATATAGAATATGCATAATGATATCATAGTTTAATCAAGAAAACATAAAGAAAATAGATAAAATAAAATGCTGAATGAATAATAATACAAATACATAATGAAAATTATAGATCTTAGTGAAATAGAACACCAATGAAATACCAAAAAACTAAGCACTAACTAAACAAAGCAAAATTAATTAAATTAATAAAATTAGAAAATTGCTTGCAGAATTTTTTGTGATACGAGATCTTTAAGTTGTGGAGGCCACAGTAAACCATGCAGAAACACTTCCCGAATTAGTGGAGCTCTTATATGAACGAGTAGAGGGCAGTACAGAATGATGTGTTCAACATTTTGTGGATTGGCAGAGCAAATACATGTAGGTTCAGCTATAATGTGGAAACGATGTAGATATGATTTCATTCGTCCATGACCGCTGAAAATCTGGGTTACTTTATAAGTCAGCTTCAGATCAGTGCGTTGTCTTGCTGAGAACAGTCGGAAAGAATAGTTTTGTAGTTGCCCCTTTGTTGCAGTTCCTCCATTCTTGGTTCCACTCATCTTCATACAACAGTTTGATGTGTCGCTTCAGAAAAGAAGATGGCACTCGATCATATACAATTGGCAAGGTTGACGATTTTGCAGCTTCTTTTGCAAACTGATCGGCTTTTTCATTGCCCTCCAAACCTCTTACCCAAGCAAAACCATGCAGAAGCAGCTCTTGCCCAAGCAAAATGGACGACCCATCCCAATTCTTCACTCAAATGCCATAATCTTTCCCTAGCCTCTTCAATAAGCGGTAGATGATTGTTTCTGTTCCTTAAGCAGTCAAGACTAACCTGACTATCAGTCATTATACATGCCGTCCTGCTCTGTGGTATCAACTCCTCAATAGTAGCTAACGCTTTAACTATTGCCATTCCCTCCGCCTGTTTGTTAGAACAATGAGCTGAAGTTCTTTGTCTTGTCTGTTTTTATAGACCACCACTGCACAACCTACATGTGCGTCCTCTTTGCTACCATCATTATATATATTAAAAGCATATTCAATATCTTTTTGCGCCTCAAATATCGATAGTACACGTGCAGGTTGAGTCCATTTGTCTACTGTGGTTGGTAAATCCGGTAGAATGTGGACGTCTGCATCAATTAATGAGGAATGTTGTTTTGAAAGAAATAATGAAGATGATTTGATTGCTTTTTAAAGGTAGGGCGATTTGATTGCAATAATATGGGCGAAGCTTAGGTTTTAAACAAACAGTGACGCGCTCTTAACCAGAAAATCTAAATGTTTTGCATGCATGAAATTGTAATGACATATCAATGCCAAGTGAAGAAAAGATACTTTATAACTGGTGGCCCAGCCGGCCGGTGTCTTCAAGACAAGGGCCGCGCCGAACAAAAAGCCTTTTCAATACAAGGGTCAAACAAGCACCGATAAAACCCTTTTAAAGGATCATTATTGAACAGAAGACACCTGGCCGATTCAAGGCTACCAGTCTTTGAAAATCACCGATGGGCGGCCATCTGCCGGCAAAGCTGGCCACTGGCCTAAATCACAATGGCCAAGTTCGCACACTACGAGAGATGTCTTAGTGTGAGTACTACTTATACACCTGACAGTGTGTGAGTAATACTAATATAAACTTCGTTCCACTGGAGGAGGGGATCAGTATATCATCAGTATCATCAGCATTATCATTACACGAGTATTATCATTACAGCACCAGTTTCCGCGAGCGCGTCCCTATACAAGGTTAAACTTATAATTATTCTATCAAACATTTCATAGTTATGCATATTAGTTTATTTATTTTAATAATTTGAAATTATTTGTTGTTTATCTCTTTAAATTATTTATTTATTTCTAACAGTTCATATTAATTGTAGTTACTATTTCACACATTCAAATTATTGTAAAAATATAGTCTATTTTTGTAAATTCCAGTGTTTAGTATTTCAAATAATAACTCTCTAAAATCTCTAAACTAACTTCCGCCTAATAAATCCCTCTTCAAGACATCTGACTTCATACCTGTGGAATCCGATAAACGATTCCACTACAAAATGGATATTAAATTCTGCTTTATTTAGCTTACTTTATATAATTCAGCCATTTTGATTAACTCTGAAGATGAATTTGATTGATGAAGATGAATTGTGTGTGTGTTTATGTGTGTGTGGTGGGCGTTTGAATAGCATAGCTTAAAAACGAAAAATCGCAAAAAGTTCAAACTTGATATTCCATTTAGGCATCTTATCCACCATAGGATCTGACGTAAGTTATCTGCCAAAATTTCTCAACCGGAAGTACTACTTTACTGAATAATTTTATTTTTTTCACTTTTTTGTTGCGATTTTTTCAAAAATAACCCCACGATTTTCTTCAATCCTTTTTAGTATCAAACTACATAACCTAAGAGCAACAATTTTTATTTGAAACATTTCTCTGGAGAAATTCTTTTAGGGCACTTTTGGTGAAAGGGTGGGGTTAGATCTTTTTTTCTCAAGTAAATAATGTGGTACGTAATTAGAATTAAATATGTTGTTGAAATTCATTCGAGTTTAATGAAAATCGGATGACCGAAATTGGTTTTTATTTAAAAGTATTTTTCAGTTTTCTGCTATTTTCTCTAAAACAGAACCAACGATTTTTTTTAAACTAAATATATGAACTACACATAATAAAGTGCTACAACTTTTATTTGGAACATTTCTCCAGGTAAAGTATTTAAGCGGTTTTTTTTTTTTTGTGCCATATTAGTTGATTATACAATTCTACCATCCAAACAAAATTAATTAGAAATAATTACGACTGCCAAACTTCCGAGTTTCAATAGAAAAGCGGTGTTTTGCTGAACAATTTTTCAGTTTTCGCAATTTTCTCTGTAAAAAAAAAACACCGACGGATTTCATTAAATTTGGTATACTAATATTATAAAATTTAGTAATTACTATTTTGTAAACTGCAGTTAAGAGAGAAAATTGTGTATAAACAACACCGCAGATTATTTGCCGTTAATGCAGTTATAAAATTGATAAATATTTGTTAAACTTAAGTTTAAATATTATACACATGAAACATGTATATACTTAATATACTTAATGTAGCACGGAAAAGTCTCACCGTTGGGGGTACTTGAGTGGAACTTAGATTCCCCGGTGGGTGGTCTAAGAAGTTATCATCACTATTATCTCGGCTATTATCTCATATAATAGTTAAGTTATTATTAGATTTTCCTTAAATTATTTAATTTATATTTTTAATAATAAATTATTATTATTAAAAATAAATTTAATTGTAAATTATATCAAAATCTAATTAGATTTGTTTTCTTTTAAGATAGTTAGGAGATGACATGTCTAAGGAGATAGAACTGACAGCCCTCATAATGCTGCTGTATCTGCTTTTCAAACACCAATTATAACTGTACAAACCAACATCATGTCACACCATTTTCCTATTCCACAATATTTATTAATATCATTTTATTTGAAAACAACAAATTAGATATTATTATTATTGCATTAATTTAATTAATCAATGTATATTGTTTTTTTTCAATGATTAGTCAGTTTGGGACTATTATTCCAAATAAATTTATTTAAATGTGGAGAATAAAAATCTATTTTTGTGAATCAATATCAGTTAAACATAGCTGTGTCAAATTTTCGATATCCAGTTTTTCATAGGAAATATACGTTTTGAGGTCCTCTGAGTTTGAAAGAATAGTTTTAGAAATTTTAGTCTGCATGAGTATGTGGTCAGCACAATTTAAAAAACAAACAACAGAAAAATCACAGAATAAACTTGATATTTCGTTTAATTTCCACCCACGGGACCTGATAATAAGATTTTGAATGAAATCGGTCAACCGCAAGTACCAAATTTATCTGAACGGATTTTTCACATGTTTGCCAGTTTCTTGAAGTATAGTTTCTACAAGTGAGGACAACTGAGAAAACTGAGAAAATTCGTCATTTAATTTATATTAGAGGCACAAATAAAGCTGGGATATCTCAACATTTTTTAATGTATTTCATAGTTGAGGGAATGGAGCATATTTGTATAGATTCTTTCTTATCTTGTTCCCATTTTATTCTATCAGCAAATTAGTAAACAAAAAGGGATCTGGCGTTTACGAAAATGGCTCATGGAAAAATACCATTGTGATGAAAATCGATTAAGCGGAAGGGGCGTTTCAATTTTTTATCGCGTTTTTCTCAAATATAGGGTTCTAAAGATTTTTTTCCCCCAAATCTCTCCTATATTTATTAACAACTTACATTTTATTTGAAACTTCTCCGAAAATCAAGAATCTGGTCTGAAACATTCACAGGACTATTCTCTTACACTAATCAATACAATTTAATCAAGAAATTTTCTTTAAAATTTGCAACGTTACAATGTTTAGTTGGGGCTGGCTATAAAAATGGTTGTGGGGATTGGCTTCTTTTTTTTTTTTAAATCAGGGATCTTAGGAAATGTGTTTCAATAATGAAAATTGAATTTTAAAACTTTTCGAGAGAATATTTCCTTTCTACAGCATTAAGAGAAAATAATAAATGAAATGACGACATGATGAACCCATCTGATATAATTAATTGTTATGAACGATTCAATTACTTGGAAAACAGTTGAGTGGTTTTTCATTCTACAAAATTTTGTTAACTCAAATATGAATATTGTATTCAAAAGAAAATATTTGATATCCATTTACATAAATCAAGTTTATATTATTTTATTTCCTTATTTAATGGAGTTAGAACAAATTGAAGTATGAAGCTCTAATGAGTATTTGAGTGGCTTAGGCTTTTTTGAATTGTTGAACCGGTTCTTAACCTTCTGTCCATTAATTCAGCATTGTTTGCTAGTATAATGATTGTACATCATTTTTTAATGTTCTCTATAATTGCGTAACTTCATCTTCATTTGAAGTTAATATGTTTTTTATTAATTTTTTTTGCCCACAAATAATAATTAAGCTTCTCATTATGTTTGTACTGAACATTTATATTACATTATTGAAATTTTTTGTATTAAACAGTATTGATGTTCTCAGTTCTATTATTACTTTTTATTCTTATAAACAATAAAGTCCGTTCATTTCTATTTTTTGGTTCAATCTGTAAGATGCAGACTATTTTTAACGAATGAATGAATGACTACGATCCATAAGGTGTAGTCCGGGCTCTTGCCAGTTCTTCCTTTTCTCCAATGATCATTCACTCCGATTTACTCACGAATTTCGCACCAGGCGGTGGTTATGTACTTTTTGTTTGATTTTGAAGGAGGGAGGCCAATGCACTGCGACCACTCGATCTATTGTGCTGTGCCCCTTACCCAGGCTTGCCCACAGGACCCGAGCAGATGTCCAAATGAACATTTTCTCCATCAGGTTAAGATCCCTAAGGAATCCTAGGAACCTGACGGGCTCTAGGGAGGGTGTATCAGGGTATATCCTCCTCCTTTACCTGGGAACTACTCAGGTTCTTAAATCTTCTCTGAGTTGCAGCCTCGCAGTTCGGTAGGATGAATGGAGTTTCCGCCAACTTCCCACAGAGTCTGCATGAGCTATCACTTTCCAAACCCAACTTCGTCAGGTGTCCTCTGAGTCGATAATGCTTCGTAAGGTAACCCGTAAGAACATGGAGCTTGTTCTTACTCAAGCCGATGCATGCCTCCGATCTCCATTGGTTACAATTTCCCAGAGAGATCTTGGCCCGCCGCAAACCGGGGAGAGAGATTCAGAGCTGAGACCTCTTTGCCTCCTCAAGGAGGTCACAATTTTGTTCTATTGCAAAAATCAATAATACCTAAAAATTTGGCTAATTATACACTTTCCTTAGCCAAATTGTAACAGTTTTTGTCCCGGATATGAACCTACATTGTTGATTACTTTATTTTCTACTTAAATATCATCAGCACCGTAGACATATGCCTTCTTTTTCAAATAGAGATTCAGACAGAAAACCCGTCAAAATTCCTCCTTATATCCTTTTCTAATGGTCTTTTGTTCTTCTCCCAATATTGAAGAATTGAGTTTAATTACTCATTTTATTCTTTCTATGGATAAGTAGGCGAAGAGAGGTTTTTGGCAACAGTGGAAAGATATCCATGACATGGAATTTGTGACGCTTGAGAAATGTTTTATATTATAACATACCACCTCTCCACTACTTTAAATTACAATTGAGAACCCTATTGACTCTGATATGCACTGTGAATCTTGTTGGCAGAGTGAATAGTGAGCTAGATAAGATATATACTTCAGTTTCAGGGCTTTAGTTCTAAGATAACGTTCTTACATTACGGGAACAGTGCATTTATTTTGAGGGAAATGGACAAAACGAATTTTCAAGTTTATAGCGGCATTTCTTAGCGCTAAACTCCTGTGTTGTAATTGGACTGAAAGATATATCTTTTACATACCACCTCCATGCGCTCCTAGAAAGTGAAAAATCCAAGGGCAATCCTGCGTTCATTCAAACCAGGAAATTCGGCTTCATTATAGAAGCGCGCTTGATGAAGTTTATAATAAATTAATTATATATCCGAAAATATTTATATGGACAGAGGAACAGGCTTGTTTTTGAGCAGGACGGTCCTGCGTGGTCCATATTTTCTGCAGAACCAAACTGATAGAGAAGAAAAGTGCTTGCAGCCGCGAAGTTTACTGGGCATTCGTAGACTTACAGAAAGCTTACGACACTGTTCCTTGGGTAAAACTCTGGGAGGCTCTGGGTAATGTGGGGGTTAGCGATTACTTAATTCCAGCCGTGCATAATATTATTAAGGAAGGGAGATATTCGGTTAAATTTGGTAACGACCTTTCTGAATTGTTCCCTATATTAAAAGGACTCAGACAAGGTTGCTGTGTTTCGCCCATCCTCTTTAACACCTTCATCTCTGATTGGAAGAGAGAATGCTCCAAAATAGGAGTGAAAGTGGGAGAAGATGCCCTGTATACGTTGCAGTTTGCGGACGATCAAGTTCTTATTGCTGAAGATGAGGAAGACCTAGCATATATGTTGAGGAAGCTGCTCGCAGCATACTCAGAATAGGGCTTAGAGGTCAGTAAGTCCAAACGAAATACATGGTGATAGCCGGATCTTCTCCAAAGTCCCTGATTGTGGATGGTTGGCAGCTAAATCCGTGTAGCGAGTTTAAGTACCTAGGTGCCGGTATCAGCTACTGGGTCTTCAGAATTGGATATCCAAAAGGAACTTGTAAAGGGAAGGCAAGCTATTCAGTTATTAAACTCGGTGCTTTGAAGTAAATCTATCCGCATGGAGATTAAAAAAAAGCTCTTCTTCGTTTTCTTGGCGAGTATGACCCTCTACGCGGCAGAAACAGGAGCCTAACGAAGAAATTGGAAGATACGCTATTGGCCTAAGAAATGGATTTCTGGAGAAGAAGCTCTTGGGTCTCCAAGATATGGCAATCCTATATGGCCTTTAAGGTCACAAAGTACGTTCCTAGTGAGAGGAGAAGGAAAGGCAGGCCTTGGAAAACTTGGATGGAGGGTATCACCGAAGGAATGGCCTCTAGAAGCCTTAGAGAAGGGACGTGGGAGGACAGAGAATCTTGGAATTTGGGCATTGGGGATATGATTCCTTAGGAATTTTCTTTGACCCCCCCCCCCCAAAAAAAATTATGATTCCGAAATTAAAGAAATCACAGATTCCATCTAGTTAATATGTGAATATTCTTGAAAACATTTCGTTGAATTCCTTGCTGAGAATCAGTTGAGAATAAATTTCAAGTAAACTGAGTATAAACTAAAGTATATAAATAATAAAATTTTGAAGAAATAAATTTTAGCTCACACTGTGATAAATGACAGACTAAATGACGAAACTTTAAAAACCCAAAAAATTTGAAACATTAAGAATCTTAAACAAGTCTAGGAGAAGAAGAAGCTTTTCAATCTTACAAAACAATCTTGAACCAATAGGAGGAATTTGACTTTAGGAGTTTGTGGTTTCTTATGAGCTTACCAGTATGCATAGTGTCTACAAGTTATCTTCAGCTAGCAGTCACTCCATCTCAATCTTTACTCTCACTCCACAGTACTCCTTCTTTGAGTAAAACGTTTTTAGTAATATGGTGAGTAAAATGTGTACATAGTGTGGTGCGCCTGTATCCTTCAAACATTCATACATCATATCACATTCTGCCATTACAAAAAATAGTTGCAGTAGCAGTAAACAATATTATTTAATTTAGTAAATTAACTTTATAAATTTACGTAAAAATATTGAAACATTGTTTTAGCTGCTAGATTGCGCTGCTGTCGGCAGGGAGTCCACACATTCAGTGAATATTGAAGAGCGTACTTTGTGACCTTAAAGGTCATTGAATTATTTATAAATAGATATGTGATCCTGTACAGTATGGAAATAAATAAACTTTTTTGGCACCTTATTTTGTTCAACATTTCACACATGAACGACACATATTCCAGCCAAGTTTTTAATGTAATTTTAATGTAATGCAAATTAATTTTATTGTAATAAAAAATGTAATATATATTTCCTGAAATAAGAATTAATCACTTTTAGCTAACTTTAAAATATTAATGTAAAAAGGTAAAAAAAAAAAAAAAAAAATGAAGTTTGATGTTTACATTTTTTTTAAATTAAGTTTATATTGGTTTAAATTTGTAGCTCTCCAAGTTAGCTATACTATACTCATGCCATTATATTATGCATGAGAACATTTTTTTTTTATATTTGCAATTTTTCTTATTTACATTTATAACGTTCTGTAATATTGTTTAATATTTATTTTCTTGTATTCTAGAGCAATAATTTTTTTTATTATTATTATCATTATTATTGTCGGTACATTACGAAATTGCGGAAACGCTGAGCAAAGGGGCCGACAACAGCCACAAACTCTGCACAGTTCATGTCACCTAATTTCCCTCTTACTTCTTAGGTTCAGCAGGATACAGATCTCCATCTTCCCTCATCAGTCTCTCACAGCGCAACCCATAAAGTATTCTTACAATTCAGCTACAGTTTAAAAATTTGCGCACTATCCTGGCGGTATCCAGAAGGATTCTTGCTGGTTATTATTATTATTATTATTATAATTGTTTTTCCCTCAGCATTTTAGCTGGCTTTTAAAATGATGTACGGGTTTGATAACCAAGCACGCCATTTCTTAAATACGAAAAATTCATTAATATTTAAAATTTAAAAAGTTCCGAACTATTCTTGTTCCGATCTGTTCGTGTTGTAAAATTAGTTGGTGCGTCTCCAATCACTCCAGTTTTCAAATGCACCAATGCCTCCTCTTCGAGATCTGCATACTTTTGCAACTTTTCAATTCTCGAATTCTGAATACGGTGGGTATTTGGAATTGCAATATCAATGAAAAAATGTGGTGTTTTCCTTTTTATTGTGTAGCACCGATATCTGGCCTGTTGCACTGTATCGCCCAATCAGTTAGTACCGTCCTGTCATAATATATACTCTATACTCTTCAGACTCTAGTTCAGCGCTGAGCCTATATTTTTAATAAAGGATACGTTCTATATTAAAACCGCACTTTATTGCAAGTGCACTATGTGGGCTACCTGATTATGTCTATATAGATAATCATTTTACGCTAGTTCTCCGCACCCACTCAGAATATGTTGGACTGTGTCTGACTTCAAGTGGCACCTGCGGCAGCAGACCCGTCCTTAATGATGTGCTTCAAGTAATTTCGAGTTTTAATTACTTGATCCTGGATGGCAAGCATGAATCCCTCTCTGTTTCAGGGTACAACTCGCCTCGAATAAGCCATTCGTTTGACGCATTCTTGTCAATGTTTGGTAGACTTAATTCTTTGGGGGCGTCTCCTATGCAGAGGTATGTCTTTCCATTCATCAATTCTTTGTTGCATGGTTAGTTGGGGCTCATTGCTTTGAGGGGATCGCTCCAGCAAATTAATATTGCTATTATTATTATTATTATTTTGGCGCATCGCCAGCTAAGGTCATTAGCGTCTTTCGAATAATTTTTTCATTTCGATCCGTTTACTGCTCATTCATGATGGCACATGTTCTACTGGTTTACCTTTATGTCATCCAACACAATACTTTGACCAGCAAGGTATGGTAGAGCCTAAGGATATCGAACATGGTTCCGCACATCTCCTCTTACACCATCAAACCAGTTGACGAGGGGGAGTGCGGATACCTAAATAGGGCCATCCCTTGTAAAAACAATACATAGCTGGGCAAGTGCTCTTCTGAGGATTGCCCCTCAAAATAATCTTATATAATAATTATTCACATATTGTTTGTATATGTTCATAGATTATAAATAACTAAGGAAATTAAAATCAATATCTACTGGACTCAACTCATTATTTTATATTATCTTCCTTGTTTGGTGGCTATTTGCATCGAGGAGAAGTATTTCTATAAATATTCCTTCCCCTGGAATTTTTCCCAGATCTAATCAGGGCGTAATACTTTTATAAATACTTGACCAAATAAGGAATATTGTACCCATTCCTACACCCCTTAAAAAAATAAGTAGAAATCTAAAACATATATACACTATTTACCTATATATTAAAAACCTATATATAAAACCTATATATTAAAACTCATGCTATCATTTATTCCAATAAAACGTGCAAACTAAAATACATTCATACAAATAAATACATTCATACTAATTAGTGTATGTCAGAGTACTCGATATTCCTCTCCCCTTTTATTATTATTATTATTATTATTATTATTATTATTATTATTATTATTATTATTATTATTATATTATTATTACTATTATATTATTATTAGAAATCATAATACGTAATATTAAACTAAATTAAACAACAAAGCTGGAAACTGTTGAACTATTCTGTGATAAATAAATATCCATTCACATATTCATAAATAAATATGTTCATTCATAGGTAAATGTTTATTTGAATTTTTTTTTTTAAACTAAAGATTGTGAAATAAAAACTTTATTATTACTTTTAAGCGATGAAATTACAGTCAATAATCGAACAAAATTAATTTATAATAATGGGTGAAAGAAAACATCTTATACAATATCAATAAGAAATGGATACAATATCAATAACAAAAATGTATTTAATATTACCTTGAAGTATGAAAATTAAATTATATTTCTAGATTAACTTCAACTGGCTGTGGATCAGTCGATGACTAACATGTTGTTGTTAATAAAGTAATAAGAACTGAACACATCTTCTTTTAGTCAGTAGTATGAACATCACTATAGAAAATTTTATCAGAAAATAATGTGGAACTTCTTTTAATGCAATTGATTGAAAAAAATTAGTTCATAAGGTGGTTATTACAAATAAAAAGATTAAGTGATTATTCGTTAATTTATTATTTGAAATAACAAGTAAATGTGGGAAGAGGGGGGGAATTCTTCTATCCTCTTAAGAGGAAATAATGCTGTGTATCAAAATGTGGTATCGGAGCTGTTACCATGAAATACATTTTATAGATCTAGCAATATGAAAAATGTTTTTAGCGATTCTATACATATATTATAGACTATTCGCTAAAAACTACATATATGCAGCCAAATATCTCAAAAATGAAACGTGCGCTATATCATACACAGTCTCGGAGTGTTCCCTCAAAAAAAAAAAAAACAAAAAAAAAACTGGCCATTACAGATGGCTCCAGGATCAGCGCTGGAGTAGAAGCTCGCGTTTGTATTAACTGCGCTTGCATCGGATTCAGAACATTACTTGTAAGCTTTTCAATACTGAAATCTTCGCCATTTTAATCTGTAGCCAATAAATTTGGAATGAATTTTTTTTTTAGGAATGAGGACACACCAGAAAAAATTGAAGAATTACAATCATTTCTGACATTTAGGTCGTACTACATGCGTAGGGGGTGAATTGTATCAGATTAAAGGTTGTAGAAGTATGCCGTAAGGAGACGGGAATTTCTTGACTGCAGCTAGGCTGGGCGCTGAAGCATAATGGGACTCAAGGAAATTAAAGAGCAATAATGGGATCTTGCATTTTTGGCAGCATCTTGTAAAAACCGTCAGTGGGGCCACTGAGGATTAGCTCACATAGAAGCGGCTAAAGTGGAGTATCGTTGGTGTCAGATGGATTTTTATTTGGGCGCTGCTGTAAGTACGCCACGGTATCCCGCTGCAGTTTAGTTCTGGCCTTTGCTAACAAGGTGTGCTACAACTACACTCCTTCGTTTTCCTCACGATGCTTGGTCAAGGACCGCTAATCGAACCTTGAATTGTCGCACAAGCTTTTGAAGGCCTCTAGCTTTAGTTATGGCTAAAAAAATATATATTTTTTTAATGAGATAGGTTGATATGAGATGTGAACTCTTTACCCGAACTTGCTGAATTTACTCTGACGATGGATGAAAATTCGAAACCGGTCAGCAACAATAAAAATATACATGCTAAGACGGATAAAAATACCAGAGATTTGAAATGTGATTGGTGATGTGTTGTTGTAGTTTGTAGTGGCTTGTAGTGGCTTGTGGCGTGAGCGGTTTAGTAATAGGGCTTGTAAGTATATATGTTTAAGAGTGAAGTATTAGAAATAATCAAGAGATCACACTGTTTTTAAAATAGATATATACTCTAAGTGAAATTAAGTTACTTTAAAACATCACAATAATATGCTTATAATAATACTGAAATTAATTGGAATAAACTCTTATGTTATAATTTAAACTGGCACAGTTCTGATGTGTTCTCCTTGGTGTCTACAACAAAAAAACTGCCTCTTAATAAATGATCTAGAATAAAGGCAAATCTCTATCACTGGCATGAGCTTAAGAGAGCGATTCCTAAAGCAAGTGTTCTGGGTTTGAAAGCAGAATGCAGACTGTCCGAAAGAATGCCTTCTCTTACAAAACAGTTGGCCAAGTGGCATTGTATTAATTTAACGGATTCTTGCGCCTTTGTCTCTTGGTTTGCATTCACCTAGATTGTAGTATACCTGGTTCTATCCCCATCACTAAATACACTATTTGAACTATCTAATTTTCACAAAACTATTTTCCAAAACTATTATTTTTCCATTTCGTTATTCTACTACAGATTGATAGAGTCTCTATAATTGAATATTTTACTCAATATCATACAGAGTTATTTACCCAGCATCCAAATTTACATTGACCAAACGTTTAGTAAGTTTATCGGCAACATGTCAAATATTAAAACTGCATTTAAGAGATAGTCGCCTAGCTTTTTCGCACCAAAAAATGAATAAATAGTAATTAACACTTTAAATTAAATTATAAATTTACCACAACCCAAACTAAATAAGGGTCTTTAACCTACCAATTTTATATAAAATTTCTACCAATTAACTGTTTCTCTGAGAAACTGTAAAAGTCAATCATGATTCTTCTTTGTTTGCAGTTAATTAACAGTTTTTTTTTATACAACCCAAGTATATTGTGTGTTTGTGTGTTTTTGTATGTATGTTTGTGTGTGTGTGCGTATATGTTTAAAGCGCTGGTTTCTCTTAATGAGCTGGGGGAGGATCAATATAACATCCAATTTGTTTTACATTAATACTGAGTTAATTGGGTTTGTTTTTTTCAGCGCCTTTTTTTTTTAACCAATCTTGCTCAACAGAAAAAAAATAAATTAATTAAAAAAAGAAGAGGACCTGTTACTTTCTTCTTGTATTTTGTTTATTATTTAACTTACTGTGAAAGATAAGGATTCCTCAAGATTAGGAGATATTTTTTTTAAAATTCTTTTTATAGTAATCAGTTACTGTAACCAATATTGTTTAGGCGTTGTTAGCTGATATTTATTTTCCATACAGTTTTAAGAAAGAAGTATTGAGATCGCAAATTTTTCAAATTAAATTTTCATTTTTCGTGTCATAGAAAAAATTAATAAGCATTTAACACATAAGTTTCTACATTATTGTGCTGCAATACTAACGCACAATTATTTAAATATCAAAATGGCGAATTTGTAAAGGAAAAAAAAAACTGATGTGAAACACTCACACAACTTTCTCTTACTCCAGTTCTCAAATTTATAATTGACAAATTTTTATAGTTTGTGTACCAAATTTAATGAGATTCGTCGAAAACTGAAACAATACCTTTCAGTAAAAGCGCCTTCCGGTTTACTAATTTTCTTGAAACTAGGAATTTTGGACATCTATTTATTTCTAATGAATTTTGTTTGGATGATAGTATTGTATGATCAACTATATGATAGCACTTAAGAGGAAAACATAATTGTTTGGAGGTTGGTCCCGCAGAGCTGGAAAATATCAGAGACATTCTCCGTGGTAGCCTGCTTCATTTTATGGTCATCGACCGGTTTCGGGCGTTCGCCCATCTCCAGGATGCGTTTCTTAGACAGTGTGACAGCACAGACTCGCACAGAGCAAACTTAGTTTCACACTAACTGAGACGTATTTTTAAAAAACTAAACTCTTAAACTAGAGTTTGAGTTTAGTTTTAAGAGTTTAGTGTTTTAAAAATACGTCTCAGTTATGTGAAACTAAGTTTGCTCTATGCGAGTCTGTGTTGTCACACTGTCTGATAAACGCATCCTGCAGATGGGCGAATGCCCGAAACCGGTCGATGACCACAAAATAAAGCAGGCTACCACGGAAAATGTCTCTGAGGAAAACATAATTCTACCCCTCCCTTAAAAGTGCCCTTAAATGAATTTTTCCAGAGAAATGTTTCAAATAAACTTTGTTGACCATTGTATGTTTTAGTTTATATATGAAGTATTTAAGAAAATCTTTGGAGCCCTTTTTTGAGAAAATCGCAAAAAAAAAACTAGTAAAGTGGTACTTCCCGTTGAGGAATTTTTATAGATAACATACTGTCAGATCCCATTGTGATACCTAAACGGAATATTAAGTTTCAACTTTCTACGGTTCTTTGTTTTTGAGCTATGCTGTTCACATACAACACACACACACGCACGCACAGACTATTTGCTAAAAACCACTTTTTTTTGGACTCAGGGGACCTCAAAGCAGATATTTCCGGTGAAAACTCGAAAATTTGACAAGATTACAAAACTTCCTCTCTCTAGGAGTGAGAGAAAGTAAAATGTCTGATGTAGAATAATTTTATTTACAAATCAAACTATGGACCAGCTCACTTAGAGCTTCACAAATACGGATTACAATAATATAAATGAAAATTAAAGATCTTGATATAGTCGGGGTTTTAATCTTGTAGAAGATGTAGGCTCGTCTATGTGATAGTGTGCTGCTGAAGATAGTGTGCGAAGTGTTAGGAAAAAGTTGTCTGTTAATTTAGTCGTGTGTGTGTGTGAACAACTGAAATGTCAAGTTCTCTGTGTATTCCTGGTAAACCAAGAAGCGTTTAATGCAATCCATAGTACTTTATTTTCAAAAGTCTGTAATCGTTTCGTCAGTGTATTGCTAGCTGTTATCCCCAAACTGGGCAGGCATATGCCACAAGTGGTCTGAGGAGTGTCTTGTAGAGAATTACTGTACAGGAGTGTTTGAATGGTGTATTTCTGTTAATAAGTGGGTATAGCTGCTTCAGTCGAGTGTATGCTTGTTGAAGTTTAGTGTTTATGTGTAGTCTCCAGGTGAGTCTTGTATCTAGGATTACGCCAAGATAGCGCACTCCTTGGTCCTTTTGTTTCCAGCGAATTTCTTGGTTGTTAATTTGGATTATATGAAGGTCTTCCTTCCCGGAACCTCCTAAGGGCGAAGATTTTTGCTTCCGTTTTGGAAGGATTTAATTTCAATTGCCATTTTTGGAACCTGTTTGATACAGTATTAAATTGATGTCTGTAAGTCAGTGATACTTCTATTAATATCTTTGTTGGAACAGGCCAACATTGTATCGTCCGCGTATGTTGCTAAAGTCACTGAAGTAGGTTCAGGTATGTCCGAGCAGTAAAGGTTAAAGAAGATCGGACTGATAATTGCCCCTTGTGGTAGTCCTGCGAGAATTTGTCGTTTAGTACTGCATATGTTGTTGAGTCTTACCTGGAATATTCTGTCCTGTAAAAAAGATGTTATAATTTGGGTAATATAGTCAGGTGCGTTTGTGTTTCTGAGTTTTTAAAGTTGTCCAGAGTGCCAAACTGTGTCAAATGCGGCCGCTACATATAGAAATATCGCCGCCGTGTATTTTTTTCTTCAAACTTGTGTACGAGTATAATCTGTTCTGTAACTCTTTTAATTTGATGTATTGATGAGTGTTTTGGTTTGAATCCAAATTGATGAAGTGGAATTTTGTTTGTGTCAGTCAAGTGTTTTAACAGTCTTTTGTATATAATTTTTCCAAGTATTTTCGAAAGGGAGTTTAGGAGGCTGATCTCAGTCGGTAACTGTTGGTATCACTTTTAGACTTACCAGATTTGTGACAAACTATTACAATTGCATTCTTCCAACTTTTGGGAAAGTATCTGTTGTAGAATAACTCACACGTCTATCTCTTAATGCAGTTAATAAAATTATAAAACTAACAGATTTTATCAAAATTATTTATTGTACTTGTTGACTGTTAGGTTTCATATGATTTTGGTGTCAGGTAGTTTCTAGGGTAAAAAAGAACCAAGTATTTTTTATTTTTTATTTAAACCCGACGTTTTTGGAAAACGTTATAAATCAAGAATGGTGTAAAACTTTTCAGCTTTGGCTCCAATTTCCGTCGGCTTTAAATAATAAAACACTTTAAAATTACTTCTTTGTTTTTTATCCTGGAAACTACCTGGCTAATAAGCCGAAAATTTCCTAAATCATATGAAAAGATGTTGGGTTATAATACATTGGTTGTCACACAAATGGGAGTGGAAATTAAACATGTCTAGACTGAAGATAGCGTCATAACATTGCACAAATACAAATTTTAACATTTTAAATATAATGTCAAAGATGTCTCAGAAAACACAATTTGAAAAATTATTCAAGTTATAGTGATAGGTATAAAAGATTTCGTGAAACCAGGATATATACTGATTTGCTATGGACGAGTCTACGTTTATTAAATTATCCATCAAGATATATCTGATGATGGGCAAACCCATGAAACCGGGTGATGTCTACAAAATGAAAGAAAAACAAATTATAGCTCTGCAGACTCAACCACAACAATTTGAACATAATATGTGTTTGTATGTGTGTGTGTGTGTGTTTGCGAGACAGAGAGAGCTGCAGTTTGCCTGCAATATAAACCTATACTCAAAAATGTATATAATCAGCAAAACTCCACGCGTACTATATTGTAGTTTGCGGTTCAGGAACAGAAAGATCAACGATTCGCTTTATTTAATGAGGAAAACCACAGTTTCCAATATCAATGAACGTTCCCTTTATATCTCTTACCTTTCCTGTATTAATTTATCAGTTAATTAATTCAATTAATTATCAGTAAAATCAAATCTACTTCTGTGTATAATTTTAAAGAATAGTATTTTGTTATACCTAGAGCATTGCATTGCCGTATTCGAACGGTCATGAAAGTAAAATATTCCTAGAATATGCATACAATAAAATATGAGCTATACTGTCTTATAGGCAGATAATATATTAGCTGAAGTAATATTATCTGTAATGTTTATCGATGAATGATATAGTAGTATTTTCTCCACGCACAGCTTATCTGTGGTCCATTCATGTCACATTCAGTACCATCCCTAATAATCACACGCACATATCAGTGACATTCCTCAATTGGAAGCCCACCAACTATTTCAAACACGTAGCTAACATGATATTAAACATTACTAACTAACTAGGAATTTTTTTTTTTTTTATTATGGACATTTTATCACAATATATTTTTTTTGTTCGAAAATATACATATCTTTCGTTTACTTTCTCTTAATACTATTAAATTTTAATCGTGAAGAGATATGCCGATGCCGACGAAAGCGCTAAACGCCAGCCCTGATACCGGTACAGGTCCTGGAGAGCCATCTGTATAGACTAAGATTTAATTTTTCATTGTGTTCAAGGTCAGTGTGGTAATTGAATATTGACATCTGAAATTGTCTCCCAGAAATTCGATAGAAAGAGATTACACGGATCCTATATTTAATTGTGGGATTTCTTCCCACGGTTCTAAAGCTCGGTGTAGCTTTCCATGCCCCTCGGATTTATAGGAGAGTTACAGGTTTTTTAATGCTAGTTAGTCTATATATTGTCCTCAAACCTTCCGCTCTAGCAAAAACAGAACCGGAAGCATCCTGAAACATCTCTATTGCCGCTGTTGCGGTAGAGCTCATTGCGTCTTGAACTATCAAAAAAAAAGTTATTTTTCTGGAGTTAATTTTTTTTTTAAGTGGATAAAAAAAGTTTAATTTTTTGTACTGATTCATGACCAGATTCTTGACGTTGTTAATTGTAGGAACCAAGTGTATAAGTTCGGTTAATTCTACATTCAATTCTACATCTATTTAACAATCATAGTGTGATTGTAGTTTATTTGTCTGTTGATTATAGATCTACATTTAGTGAACCGTATGATGTTTACCATGGTTCACTATAATTTTCCAATTAGTACAGTATTTTATCAGTTTGTCTATTGCCAGTGCATGTCTGTTACTGTTAGTGACAGTTCTCCATGATGAAGTGTCACAACATCGTCATCAATTTAATGTCAACTGATTTGGGGAATACGATTAAATTATAGATGTTTGTATAGCTATATATGAGGGTGTCGTATATATGTATTCATAACTAACAAAATACTTGTTCAGAAAATGATGGACGTTGAATACAGACAAACTGTATAGTACATATTTTGGCTTTTCTATTAGTACTTCTTTCATTTTAGATTTTCTTTCCTCTTGTTTGAGAAATTCCTCAACCAAAAATTTCCCTCGTTGCTCGTTTCTAAGGGTGCCGTCCAGGGTATTTTCCTCTTTCCATAAATTCAGTCAACAATGACTGATACTTGAAAATTTTCTTTCTGCCATTAAGAGGTAAGTAGAGGGCATGGATGGCATTCATAGTAGTATGTAATTGTGCGACAAAAATTCTCAGATACGTCTTGTAAGGCCTTACTTATTACGATGAATTCATTGAGAAGTTTATAAAAGCATTTTCAATGTTTTAATCTGTATATATAAAAATTCAGCATCCGTATGTTTGTGGCCGCAAAACTCGAAAAGTAGTCGATGGATTGACTTGAAATTTTTACACAACGTTGCATTTCTATATAAGAGTGTTTATATATACTTTTTACTCCGAAGTTCCCACGGAAACGGGAACTTCTACGAGTGTTTCACGAGGTTGGCAGACACAGACTCAGACGTATTGCAATGGTGGCTCACTCTCTGAACCTCTTTCTCAACTACTTAAAGGTACCGAAGTTCCCACGGAAGCGGGAAATCCCTAGCTACAATTCGTCCAACCGGCCATATTACGTTAGCACTTGCTTCTTCAGGTATTGCTGCTACGTTGATGGAAGAAGGTAGTATAGCGCATTCAGCTCTTAAACTTCCATGACTTAAACATGCACTTCACAGAAAACCCAACATGTAACATTTCTAAAACATCAGGAATGGGGAAGGTTCTTCGGTCGTGCAAAAATCATTATATGGATGAGTTTACAAGGCTTATAAGTAGTCATTGGAAGCATTAGACCATACATTGAAAGACTTGCAAAATAATCAGGTTCCATTTGGTGGAGCATTGGTGTGATTAGCCGGTGATTTCAGGCAAACGCTTCCAGTGATACCTCGCTCAACTCTAGCTGATGAATTGCATGCCTGCTTGAAATATTCAACTCTTTGGAGCACAGTAAAAAAAAATTCATTTAACATCGAATATGAGAGTTCAACTTCAAAACGATCCAACAGCTGCCATATTTTCAAGACAATTGCTCGAACTCGGTAACGGCACTGCTCCTACAAATCTGGAAACAGGAAAACTCACCTTCTCTTCTAATTTCTGCAACATTGTACATTCAAAAGTAAGGTAATGCCTAGTTTTTCAGGCGGGCTTAACGTCCAACTACCAAATTAGGTGTCGTGGACGGGGGCGGAAGCATCTTACTTTACTGTTAACATTTTTCATACCAATATAAAATATAGCAGTTACACGCGGGGCTCGAACTGGGGTCCTCCGAGTTACAAGTCCATGCTCATAACCCGCCCCATTCAAAAGAAGAATTAGTAGCTTCAAAGCATCCAAACAAATTATCAAAATCACGCATGGTTAAGCCTAAAAATCAGACTGAGCCACAGCGAAGCGTGGTCGAGTTAGCTAGTGCTCATATATTTTAATGTTGTAAAAGTTGAAAATAAGCTTCCAGTGTGGTGCAACAATACTTAATGAACTTTTTAATAGAAACTTAATCAAAAATGAGGGTAAAAAGTAAGTTAAATAAAAAATAACTGATTAATACACTTTGTGTGTAAAAGACTTGCTACCAATTTATGGAAATAAATTACTTCCTTTAAAGAGCATAAAATTAAATGTGGTACTTAATTACATGAAAGCTGTGGTAAATAAAAAGAAAAAAAAAAGAAGGCTTTCTTGAATATTTTTGTAGTTCATTAAATTTATGAGGTGATATGAATGGCGAGAAGGTTATTAACAAAATGGTGCTCTTAAACTTCATCAAAAGGATCAAATCCCTCTCCCATCTTATTTATTTCTTTACTTTTTACCCCCCGGATCGAGCTCATTAAATATATATTTATTTCCACTTCAGCTAATTTTTTTATAAATTAGTTATGCAGAAATATATTTCTAACATTTTATTTTCATGGCTTTCTTATTATCCAGTAATTTCTGCGATCATTTATTTATTCTTTATTCAGATAAGCATTCATCTTTAAAAAATGCTCAATGATATTTTAAAATATAAGAAAATATTCTTCTTTATTATCTATATTTGACTCATTATATTACGAATGTACCACTAGAAGTAAAGTTAATTATGTTTACGAAACTCAAAGGGTTCCAGATATAAAATGGAAAATAAGAAATAAACATAGTTAATTTTATTGTGATTAAGGTGTCAAGATCAACACTCTATAATGTCAAAAAAAATGTTGCAAGAAGCATACAATCATTTATTTAGAATCATTGTGAAAATAATTGGATCTGCAAGATGAACCGTATCTGAGATTAAACCTGCTTCTTTGAATCATGTATTTCGAACCAGTAAAAAAGATGGGAAAGATTGGAGGATGAAGGCCAACCTGTTTAAGAACCAAGATTTGGTTGGAATGACTGGGACATTTAGAGAGAATACCGGGCTTCCAGGGAAGTCAGTCAACGATGGAAGATAGACCGAGGAACCCTTGATTGTATAATGTGGAGAAGTGATGGGAATTAGGAGATGTCAACACTAACAAGGAGATAATATCATCAGACTTAGAGCACAGAAGTTATTGAGGTAGCTAAGATTGCAATGCCAGTCAAGAAGAAGAAGAATATAGCGTGCTTCTTTTTCATAGTTCTGACCCGCTTTGGAATTTCTCTATCTTCAGAGACTGTCATCAGATTTCGTATCTCCTCTCTCATCTAGATTTACCTTTACGTTTTTTGTGTGTGTGTGAGCAGTGGAATAACAGTCCACTGTTGAGAAAATTCATCACAACAAGCAACACGCGCTAAAGAATTCTTATTTATTTTATTTATTTATTTACTTATTGAAGGCCCGTCAACATCTGTGGTCATTGTCGCCCGGAGCCTTATCAGAGCACTGCCGGCCTCCGGACAATGTTCTCGATACAGACAACACTGTCCATTACCGGACAGTAGCTGTAGAAAAAATCTACTAGGAAGAAAAAATCTAAGGGTAGCACAGCTGGACTCGAACCCGGGTCCTCCGCTTGGGAGTCCAGTACGCTAGCCACTTAGCTATTACCTTCCCTTAAATATTTCTTGTTGCCGACTTTAGCCGCATCAATGCTGTGCGTAATTTAAGGAGTTCTCACCCCTCCCTTGTTCACGTCCATCTATAGGATACGGGCGATTGGGCTACAACTTTGAAGATCCAAGCTTCCTCGCCCCCAAACTAGGCTCCCTCCAGATTCTACAAAAAAAAATCATATTTAAACCCGTCAAATTCATCATCGTCCTTCAGTCATCGACTGAAATCAACATTCAGGAAGTAATCGACAAACAGGAATCAGTCTGCGAACGGTAAGTAGGAAACGGACCTGCAAACTATTATGTAAGATGTCATTAATACAACTCTTTTACCGACCACGAGTATGCATGTTTTACTCATACAATACCAAGTATTGTAACAAGTTATAACAATTGTAAATAATTCCGACATAAAGACTATTATTATTATTATTATTACACACAACGATTGAGTCTTATACATAAGTATTCAAGATAAGTCACCATCCCCAATACTCTGTCAGTTCAATCATTCATTTTCTACTCAGGCTATCACTCTTTACATCAGTCCCTGTGTAAAGTCCTTGCAGTATAATGTTTTCTCAATTAACATATTAGTATTCAGATAGTGTATTCTTTTACACATTTCTCTGTACAACCCCACAAAAATACTACTAAAACAAATAAGCTATCTACCAAACTAATCTACCAGTCCAAATTACCAAAACAATATTCTTCGCTCGGTCACGCTATGCTTCTTTTTACTCCATCCTTTTACTGAGTATCGTAAAATATTATTGTGAAGAGTGTCAATGGTTGTGCATTCAACAGTGCAATGGAACTAATCGCCAGTAAATTCGTTACACAAAACTAAGCTCAACACTTCCATTAGCAACATTTCAGGCATCATGGCGCCCCACTAATGTACACTAAGCGCACATCAACTACGCATTACACCTACTTCGACGCACACAGCGGTTTATGGCGAATGGTTTTAATCAATCTCTTACTTAGAAGCTGTCTCTAATTATAAGAGTAATGGAATATACGCTGACAATTTGAGTGGCTAAGGGTTATCTTCAATTCAATTTTTAACAGTACGATGCGCCACCAAACCAACATTAATCAGTCACCAACTTTACATTAAACAGTACAGGTCAGTCTATAATATTTAAACTCTAAACAATACAGTTGCCTCATCAACGTAAATCTTGAAATTTCACCAAGCTACCTGGTCCATCTAAACCACCATTAGAAAAGGCAAAAGTTTGTGATAAGTTGGAGATTTGGCTGTCGTGTTTGAAGCATACTGTTGTTATCCCACTATCATTTGCATGTCAGTGCCTCAAGGCGGTAAAAATCCGCGGTTGAGATCTGTGGTTAATGGAACGCCTTGATGCGGTTGCTGATGGAACTATTGCTTTCAGCTTTGTTTGGTGAATTTGCTGCCTATTGGTTCCATTGCTTTAAAAAAAAAAAAAATATGCACTAATTGATTGTCAGCCATTAGCGTGGTAATGGTTTGTTAACTTTGTGGAGGCAGATAAAATTTGTTGACACTATAGTTGAAATTTTAAATGCATTTGTTCCTTATTCTTTTTACATTGCGCAAGATTGTACGAACCAATAACAATTTTACTAGCCCCTGCAATTGCTACAATGAAATATAACTAGGCAGTGGGATTTGTAGTTGGTTGGTTGGAAGGACTAGAATTGGACAATAGAAACTAGAGATTTAACTTGTACATTATAAATAAATAATTTATTTATTGATTTTAAACATTAAGGGCTGTGAGCGAGAGAGCGGTGATGAGAGACAGATAGAGTGAAAGAGACCGGGCAAGGGCGGTGGTAGTAGGCTGTTGTGAGGCTAGCTACTTGGATACTCTGTTGTTGATGTGAGCTAATGGACTAGTGATGGCACTTGTCGAATTCCCCTTTTTTTATGAACATATTAGATAGTGGTAACTTGTTCCTCAAATACCTGGCTGGCCTACCGTACAAGCAGTGACAGTAGAGTTATTTTGCTCACTGAAAGGGAATTATTGATAAAAGATGTACCCATCATCAATGAATAAATGGGTTTTTTAACATTCTTACATTTCTGTAGGAGGAAGTAAATTATAGATTTTTTTCAAAAATTGGTTCCATCCCTATCACGGAGTAAGAAAATGTAAAAAGAAGTATTATGATTATAATTTGTCTGTGGGGGGGGGAAACAAACACTATGCCAGGGGTGGGCAAGCATGAAGTCAATGAGAGCCACTTTAGGGTTTTTCGTATATTATAAAGAGCCACAACATAATATTTTAGTATACAAATTAATTTCTATTTTATTTAATTAAAGTTATACAGTGATATGTAAAGTACACACATATATAATAAAATATAACTATGAGAAAAAAAATACACTAATAAAAAGTATAAGCTTTAACGAAGATCTTTTGCCAAATCTTTGAAGTTTGGCGTGTAATTTGTTAAAGCTGTTTGCAGTAATTCTGTAATATGTTGATTCGTCAGCTGTGAACAGAATTTCGACTTCACGAACTTCAACATGGAGTACAAAGACTTGTAGCAATATGTTGTACCAAAAATTGAAGTAAGATGACAAGCAGCAGCTTTCCCCAAATTTGGATATTTTGATTCTGGTATGAGTTTCCAAAATTCAATAATAGTTGTAGATTTGTGCTGCATTTGCAATGCTTGATCCTCTTTCATCTCTAATAATTCTAATTCTGCAGCCGCTTTTTCAACAAGTTTTATTTCAGAGACTGGAAATCCACCTTCATTAATATCACAAACAAATGGATTCACAAAATATGCAAATGTAGATTTGAAACTTTTCAAATCTTCAAACCTATGTTTTAAATCTGCTTGCAATTCCTCCAATTTCATTTCGTATTCTATCAACTTTTCTTCTTTGATATTAATTATCTTGACTTTTACTCGCGGAAAATGAATAAATATTTTCGACTTAATATCTTATACAAAAAGCTGAAGTGTACCTTCAAAACTAAATAAAGTTGGTCAAAACCAAATCAATAATCATTTTTTTCTTTTCCTTGTAAAGACAAATTGTGTCTGTAAGGAACATTAAGTCAGACAGCCATGTTTCGTTTTCTGATTCAGGGTATATTTTTCCTTATTCTTTTGTAAATATTATGATATGATTTAGACTATCCACAAAACAATTCAAAACATTGTAAGTTGACAGCCATCTCACAATCAGTGAAAAAGTTCTGAAATAAAATGGAGCCGCACTTGACTGAATGAAGAGCCGTATGTGGCTCTCAGAGCCGCATTTGCCCACCGTTGTCCTATGCTATCCAAAGCCGCACTGGGCTCACAGTTACTCCAAGAAAAACAACAGCAAACCGGGTCTAGAACAAATATCAGACCCGGTTCTAATCCATCCTAGATTCACAGTAGTCCAAACAAATCGGTCAATAATCTTAAAGGAAATAGCCTAAGCTCTTCCGTAGACATCCTGTTCCGACCAAAGGTCCTGAATCTAATTTCCTCACAAACCAAGCAATCTGTCATAAGATAAATGAGTGTTTCCTCCTCTGTCTCACAGTTTCTACAAAGTGAATCAGGTTCTTTTTAAACCACAGTGTCCAGTAAGGGAACCAAGATGCCTGAGAGAGTTCCAGGAAAGACACAGCAAGGTCTCACGTAAAAAGAAGTTAGTTAATGTGTTTGATATTAAAAATTATTTAAACAAATTGTCCAGCTAGAATTTTGTGACTTGATAAAAGAAAGTCATGTTACACCAGACTTTTTTCTAATTTTCTCTTACCCCTGGTAAGAGAAAGTATTTTTAAATTGCAATGCGCGCAAACATAATGATGTTTTTAATTAATACAATTTCAGATAAGAATGATACTTCATGGATTTAAAAATGTTGCCAAATCAGAAAGTAATGTGTACCTAGTTTCTTATAAAAATAAAAAAAAGAAATCAATTCTTGTCTTCAAGTGAAATTGATGGATTTAAGATATCCCGAAGGAAGAAACCCGATATGGTTTGTGATAAGAGAATTTAAGTAGGTTATTACCATGGAAACCATTCAAATTCTCTTTAGTTGTTCACTTTCTTCTTCAGAGATCTTTTGAAATTTATTAGACAAATAATTTATAAAATAATAATTTAAAAGGGTTTTATACTGTTTAATTTGTAAATAGGTAAACACCTTAAGTGTTTGGTAAAGTTTTCTTTTCTTTGTTCTTTAGTTAATTCAATTTATTTAATAGCTTTTAATGGTTTATTTGTTAAAATGTGGAACAATCATGTTCCCACATTTTAAGTGAATTTGTAAAATGAATTTTTTATTTATGTATTGAATGAAATTATTTATTTGCTCTATTTTTAATGTGTTAATTTAGTTGCTGTTATTGGGTATGATGTTGGACTACAAGCTAAGTTGTTGCCCGTAAATAATTCAATTCTCTGGTCTTGATTTTTTGTTATTTAAGATGTGATTAATATATAGTAATTTCGTATGCTATCCGTTTCAAAATAAGGTTAGGTAATATCCGGTAAATCTGGAAATTAATGAGTAGCTAAAATTAAAGAAGAGGTTCAGCATACACTTTTTTTGTCAAAGTATATAAATATTCTTTGTGGTGGTTGGTTACGCAGAGTTGGAAAGTATCAGAGATATTTTCTGTGATAGCCTGCTTCTTTTGGTGGTCATCGAGCGGTTTCGGGCGTAAAACAGTGTGGATAACATACTTTATGTTATCTTCATGAGGTCCATGTTTTCACATTGTTTTGACAAAAACATCCTGTTGATGGGCGAACGCCCGAAACCGCGGTCAGTGACCGCCAAAAGAAGCAGGCTATCAAGAAAAATATCTCTGATATAAATATTTTTTTACTTTTTCTTACATAGGCAGGAGTAAAGCGATGATCGTGTCCTTTTCGTTTTCGAAAAGTCTAATCGGCGGGTATGAACAAAATATCACAGGGAGCCAAACTTGGTATTCCATTTAGGTGTTTAACTTTCTTCTGAAGTATATCTTAGTTACATTATATGATAAGCCCACCTTTATAATGGTAATATATATTAGAACATTGATACAGGGAAGGGAATAGCTAAGTGGTTAGTGTACTGGACTCCCACGCGGAGGACCCGGGTTCGAGACCAGCTGTGCTGCCCTTAGTTTTTTTTCTTCCTAGAAGCTTCTCTACAGCTCATTGTCCGGTGATGGACAGTGTTGTCTGTAACGGGAGAAGGCTCCGGGCGCCAATGACCGTAGATGCTGACGCGCCTTAAATTAAAAAAAAAAAAAAAAAAAATTGGTACAATTTCAAACTTGAACAAAATCAGTTGAAAAGGAAGTTCGAAATAGTTTTATGAGTCTTTTGGAATTTTCTCGGAAACTCTACAGCTTACTGTTGTATAATAGTAGAAACTGAGGTGCTGATGATGTTTAGATTGAAGAAGAAGACAGCCGCACGACTTACCCTTGTTGTTCTTATTTTATATTTAAAGAGGAGAGACTGAGCGACTGAAGACTAGCTTGCTGAAGACAGCTTGATACTGCAGACAGATGAGCTCATTAGAGATGGAAGTGTTTCCTTCATGGTTTAAGATTTTCTTAAAACAACTGGGACTCTTGGCTTGTTATTTTTAGATTTCTTGCTAACCCTTCAAGGCAGTTTTTAGACTTCTTGCTTGATGGCGTGTTGAAGATTGATTTAGACTCCAAATTCGACCCATGTTTATATGAAAATCTTCTATGCATGTTAGTGGACGGATATTGTTGCTTAAACAGGTAGTTATAGTGAGTGCTAATGCCGCTAAGAGTGTATAAGATGCCCACTTGTTAGATCAGCACTATACGTGATAATGATAAAGAAGTACGATATAGGTGGCGCTTTTGTAGAAGTGGTTAAAAAGTATAACAGTTCTATCACAGTGTCTGAAACGACAGCATACTTTTCAGTAACCGATAATGCATTGAAAAGGATTTAGATCCCAGTGACCGTAAATGTTAAGCGATTTAGAAAAAATAAAATGAAAAAAAAAAAGTGAAGGATTCAACTTTTCATTATGCTTTTGATCTGCAGCAAGATCAGCCCAAAATGCAAGTGCTACTTCCTTGACTTCAATGGCTGGGGCAAAGTTGGAATACTGTGTGGCCTTTAAGATTCATTTGGAACAAACAAAGCATTTATGGTCCCAACTTACCTAAAGTTTCTTTTGCAAAAATTTAGAAATTTTTAAGTTGGCTTTTATATATAATTTTACTCAAGCGTTGTCGTCCTATTAAAGAGAATAATAGCCCTTTTCAGGTATGGGGGGGGGGGATCTCCATGCCTAGAATTGGCTTTTACCCTTGTTTGTTAGAATCCGGGACCCATAAATTTGGTTTGCGTTAAAGTTTACAAACCTGGTGAATGAAAGTCGAAAGTTATTCACAAGTTGCCCAACAATTTTTTTACTTTCTCTTACTCCTAGTGAGAGGAAGTATTGTAATCGTGTCAAATTTTCGATATCGAGTATTCACCGGAAATATCAGTTTTGAGGGCCCCTGAGTCCAAAAAAGTGGTTGTTAGCAGATGGTTTGTGTGGGTCTGAACAGCATGGTTGTGTGTATGTATGTGAACAGCATAGCTCAAAAATGAAAAACCGTAGAAAGTTGAAACTTGATATTAAGTTTAGCTATCACTATGGGATCTGACGGTGCGTTATCTGTCAAAATTTCTCAACCGGAAGTATCACTTTAATAGTTTTTTTTTACGTTTTTCTCAAGAATGGCTCAAACGATTTCCTTCAAACTTGTCATATCAACTACACATACAAAGAGCTACAACTTTTATTTAAAAGTGTTTCTCTGGGAAAATTCATTTAAGGGCAGTTATGAAGGAGGGGTGGGGTTAGGTTTTCATCTTAACTGCTATTTCAGTTTATTAGACAATTCTGTCACCTAAATAATGTTAATTAGAATTAAATATATTGTTGAAATTCCGAGTTTGAAAAAAATCGTATAACCACTTGTGCGTTTGTTTTAACACTTTACTAAATTATTTTTTCACTTTTTCGAGGTTTTTTTCAAAAATAGCTCCGACGATTTTCTTGAAACTTCGTGTATAAACTAAACATGCAAAGATCTACATCTTTTATTTAAAACATTTCTCTGGGAAAATTCATTTAAGAGCACTTTTAGGAGCGGAAAGGGGTTACAGCTTCCTCTAAAGTGGTATCATAGTTGATTATACAGTTCTATCATCCAAACAAAATTAATTAAAAATAAATAGATGGCCAAAATTCCAAGTTTTAAGAAAATTAATAAGCTGGAAGTGCGCTTTTACTAAACATTTTTTTCAGTTTTTCGACGAATTTCGTTAAATTTGGTACACAAACTATAAAATTTGTCAATTATCATTTTAAGAACTGGAGTAAGAGAAAGTTGTGTGAGTGTTTCACACCAGTTTTTTATTTTTATTTTGTAATAACGCTATTAAAATCAATTGTTACATAATGAATTTGTTAAACATTACTAAAATAAAAATAAAATAATGATCTACTTGCAGCAATCTATATTAAGTTTTTACAAATTTATTTCATAACATTTATTATTCCCGTCCCCCCACCACAAGTGCAAGAAATTCATTATTTTTTTCTGAGAAATTATCACATATTTCTTGTAGAAAACTGCTTTGTCAGTGACACTTTGGAAATATATGATGTTGCCCTTGTAGTGAAAAGTTTTGGAAACCTCTAGAACAGTCTTGGCCAATAAATTCTGGGATAACTAGTATTGGTTGACCTTTCTCCTCCATGTCATACTTATTCTCAGGCACTAAACTGGATTAAATTGTTTGCAATTATATTGAAGTTCAGTTGTAATTTGTGTTAAATTACCTAATTATTATTAAATATCTTTGTGACGTAATAAGTGGAAAAAAATCTGATATGAGAATTATTCACTTAACAGCAACATAATTCAGTCTTAATAATTTCTCTTCACTTTTTGAATTTTTCCCTAAATAGTTGCTACCATTTAATTTTGTATAATTAGATATACGGCCTACATTAACTAATATATCTTATAAGACTTGCATAGTTTCTCGATGCCGTTATCTAGAAAATTCACTTGATTAAAGAAATCCTTTCAGGACAATTGTTTTTCCGATCAACCTTATATCTTCAAATTCGGAATTTCAGAATTATATTTAGATCAGACAAAGGCTTGGCTGGGTAAGGCTGAGATGGCAACTAGGCCAACAAGAAAAAAAAATGTAAGATTCTTTTAGGAGGCGACATAAGGTTGTTAAAGGTCGTTAAAAAAATATAGGTTAGATATATAATTGTGTACCTTTATAACTGTATAGTTGGATCAAATATAACATTCTTGTATCGAGACTTGCATATTTATTTTAATACAATAATATAGCTGGTGTAATAGTATCCGAAGAGAGGAATCCAAAGCAGAGAGTGAAACCTCACTCACTAGTTTAGTCCTCAGACTAGAGTGGGAGAATCTGTTAAAATACAGCTACGAGGGGAACTTCCAGGAGTCTTGCAACAGTTGAT
>JAAEAF010011264.1:0-29275 GCA_011037195.1 Triatoma infestans
TATCCAATAGAGACGCACCTTACCCCTCCGAGCCAAAGCATTAAGCCTTCTCCTACATTCTCTCACTAGTTTCGAACTCCACCATGGCTTGCTCAAAGCCCTATCAGAGAAAATCCGCACCTCTTTGATCTCTCCCTGCCACTCCCTCACAAGGCGGCAGCATTCAATGATGCCCACCAACTCGGACTGGAAAGCAGTGGCCAGACCACGTATGCTATCTACACACACACATAAATACCCAGCACTTTTATTTGAAACATTTTCCCCGGGGAACCTTGATTTTTGGAGGAGTTCTGAACTTTAAAGTACGATTTAAGTATAATATATGGATTTACTACTAACAGTGATGTTAATAATTAATATAATAATTAATTAATAGATATATTAATACAATTTAAAGGAAATCGGTTTAGTGGAAGTATACGATTTTACCGAATAGTTTTTTGGAATTTTCTCTAAAACAATTTCAACGAGTTTCTATGAACTTGGAATGCTTGCTGCTTAGATAGAAACGTTATCACTTTTTTTTTTGAAACATTTTTCTGAAAAAATTGATTTTAGAGGGGGATTGGGGTGGGCTGTCAGTTAATATAAATTTAAATTTGCACAAGCATTCTTGGTTTGGATATAGAAAGGCAGCTCAGGTGTACAAGTGAAATCCCCACTACCATTTTTATGGTCAGCCCAATAAATATTTTAACGTTGCAGTTTTAAAGCAAATTTCTTGATTAAATTATATTAGACTAAGAGAAAGCTTGGTGTGTGTTTTACACCAGACTTTTTTTGTTTTTTCGACGAAGTGTCTCATTTTTCTCTGCTATATATTTAGCCAATTTGTAAGTTAGTGAATTGATACAGCTCACAATACGGGTCCTCCTTCCCTGGATATTTTGGATAGTGCAAAATCTTGAGAATATTCTAATCATTATTGACAATATCATTTTAATTTCAGAAGCAAAATGATGAAGAAAATTTGAAGTCTTTATAAGTGTAGACTTGGTTCCTAGACTGCAAAATCTATAACTCAAAAATATTGCTATCTTCTTAGAGGGATTGGATTTAAAATATAAAAGGATAAATGTCTAATCAATATCAGCATAACAATAGAAAAATTATAAATACTATCAGCGTCATTGATCATAATTAATATTAATTGAATTCTTGATATAAAGATTATTATCATAAACTTTTAATTAGGCAAAATTAATTGTCAGTCTTTTTACTTTTTTGCTTTTTACATTTATTTTTTGATTGATTTATTTTTTGATCTAAGCCTTAGTTGAGGATGTTGACCTTTTAATTAGAATTAGAACTGAAATGTTTTTAGTCGATGTATCTGTTGTTGTATGTTTGTAGTATTGTTGTAATACGAGCGGCTTTGAATGGGGCTTGTTAATGTGTATATGTTTAAGAGCGGAGAGAAGTAATAGAAATAAGTTGAAGTCACCATTAGCTAAAAATAAATATACGTATTATCACTAAAAGAAATTTAAATACTTTTCAATATCACAATAATATGCTTGTAAGTATACAGAATCAATTATTTAGTAGCTATATTGATTGAAACTCATATGTTAACACATATAACTGGCACTGATGTTCTGTCTCACTTAGTAAGTAAGTAAAGTAAAGTAATGCCTATTTTTCCAGGCGGGCTTAACGTCCAACTACCAAATTACGTGTCGTGGACGTGGGCGGAAGCACCTACTTTACTGTTATCATTTTTCATACTAATATAAAATTTAGCAGTTATACGCGGGACTCGAACTGGGGTCCCCCCACTTACAAGCCCATGCTATAACCACTACACCAACACCCGCCCCTCTGTCTCTATAAATACTCGTTGAATGTCATAAGAAGACTGCTGGTGAAAGAATGCCTCTTCTTTATAGCCCTTTTTATTTCTAGAAGGGGTAAAATACAAAGCTGACTAAGTTCTCCGACCTCTCTTGTAACGGTGTCTTGTACCTGGGTTTTACTCTTTTCCCAGCCAATGTACCTTTCTCCTTTTAAAACTGAATTTATTTAAGTTTATTTAAAGTATAAAATGTATTTCAATTTGCATCTTCCACTACAGTGCCATATTTGAAAATTTTCATTTATTACCTCGTCCAGTTCTTTGTATCTCACCACAGGATCTGCAGACGCTATCGCGTTTTTACATCCCAGTTTGTCAGGTTCCCTTGAAGTCTGCATGCCTCATGTAGGGGTTTGCCCCCAATGACACCATTCTCATACTTTCCGGGCCCCTATGTTTTCAGAGGTCTTCGACCCATAGGGGCATTGTTCAGCTATAAATAAATATCAACAGTTATAATGTCTGCTTCCCCTTACCTGTATTTACAAGTGATATATAGGCCAAATCAACTAGTAAACATTCCAGTTAGAAGAAAGTTTGTAATAATGACAGAAAGAACAAGTCTTGCGAGTGTTTCACATCAGAGTTTTATTTTTTACTTTCTCTTACTCCTAGTCAGACGAAAAAATGTTTTTAGCGATTGGTCTGAATAGGTCTGCATGTGAGAGAAAGAAAGTTTACAGAATATCTCAAAAAAGAAAAGTCGCAGAAAGCTCAAACTTGGTATTCCATTTAAGCACTACCATCGCATCTCAGACGAAGTTTTCGAGCAAAATCGATCAACCGGAAGTGCGACTTTACTGATTTTTTTTGTTTTTTTTTTCCGGTTTTTCGCGAATTTACTTTAAATTTGGAATACTCTCTATACACATAAGTATCTGTCAATTATAATTGAAAAATTTTCCCGTGAAAATTGATTTTTTGGGGGAGTCCTGGGACGGGAGGGGGAACAGTAGCGTTTAGCTTTCCTCTAAAGAGCCAATTCAGAACAACGTATGGTTCTGCCATCTATGAAATATTAATATAAAGTAGAAGCGGTGCTGGAATTCCAAATTTGAAGAAAATCGATTAATGTGAAAGTGTAATTTAAAAAATAAGTTTTCGAGTGTATTGGAAATTTTACTTTCTCTAATTAGGGAAGGGAATAACTAAGTGGTTAGCGTACTGGACTCTGCTTCTTCTTCTTCTTCTTCTTTCCTCGGCGCTACAGTCCTGAAAGGACCAAGGCCTCCTCAATCAAGGCTCTCCACTGAACTCTATCAAGAGCCTTTAATCTCCACCTTTGCACACCCATTTTCCTCAAGTCCTCCTCGACGTCATCAAGCCATCTCATTCTTGGCCTACCTCTTTTTCTGACGCCTTCGGGTCTTCCATATAAAAGTCGTTTAGGGATCCTGTTCTCCACCATCCTCTCCACATGTCCTAACCAACTCAGTCTTCCTTTTTTAATACATGCAACGATATCTGCTTCCCCATAGAGAGTTTGCAGTTCCAAGTTGGTACGGATTCTCCATCCTCCTCCCTCGTTTACTGGACCATATATTTTCCTCAGTATTTTTCTTTCCCACACTCTCAAGGCTGTCTTGCTCTCTTGGGTCAGAACCCAGCATTCGCTCCCATATAGCACTACCGGTCTTATCAGGGTCTTATATATGAGAAGCTTCGCTTTTCTAGAAAGGCTTCTGAAACATGGTATTTTCTTCAATGCAAACAGGCACCTGTTCCCTGCCGCTAGTCTCGCTTTTATATCCACCAATGTTTCATTCCTTTCTGTGACCATAGACCCTAAATATTTAAACGCCTCGCACGACGTAAATTCGCGTTCCCCAAGACGAATATTTTCGGGTCTTCTTACTTGTTGCCGCAAGCTTCTCATATACCTTGTCTTATCAGCATTTATCCTGAGACCCAGCTTTGCAGCTGCTACTTCAAATTCTTGTGCTCCTGCGAGAGCCGAAGTAGTGCGCGCCGTTATCAAAACATCGTCAGCATAGGCCATGTGCTGAGTAAGTCTATTAAAAATGTCGCCACCTGGGTTTGTTTTTATGCATCGCACGGCGTATTCAAGAGCCAAGTTGAAAAGCACGGGTGAGAGAGGGTCACCTTGTCGAAGCCCATTGTTTATTTTAAACTCTTCCGACAGCGTGTTCTGCAATTTGACCTTACACTTTGTCTCTCTCATGGTCATTTTTATAAGAGAAACTAACTTTCGTGGCACACCAAATGTTACCAAAACATTCGCCAACTGTTCTCTGTCTATGCTGCCATAGGCTTGACTGAAATCTATAAAAAGGTGATGTAAATTCAGGTTGTATTCATAGGATTTTTCCAAAACCTGCCTGATGGAGAAAATATGATCTGTTGTGGATCGGTCTTCCCGGAAACCAGCTTGATATTCCCCTATTATTCTGTTCGCCCATGGTTGCAGTCTCTTACTTATCGCTATAGTTAGTACTTTATAGACTGTATTTACTAGCGAAATTCCTCTGTAGTTTTCGCAAACCATTTTATTACCTTTTTTATAAATTGGGCATATGGAAGCAGCTGACCATTCATCGGGCATTCTCTCATTCATCCAGACATCCCATATTATCCTATAAATATGTTCCTCCAAACGATCCCCTCCAAACTTCAATATCTCTGCCTGTATTCCATCCATTCCCGGGGACTTGTTATTTTTAAGGGAGTGTATTATTTCGGATATGTCTTCTCTGTCTGGGGGCACTTCCTCATCCATTCCCTCTTCTCTTCCTTCGTCCATATCCTCCAAAACTCTCTCCATATCACCTCTTCCCAAAACTAGGTCTACATTTTCCACTCTTGGCACATTTAATAATGTTTTAAAATATCTAACCCATCTTTGCAGAATTTCCTGTTTGCTTGCAAGCACATTTCCTTCTTCGTCTTTACACATCTCCATTACAGGGTTAAATCCTTTCTTCACCTCTGCTATCCCTCTATAAAATTTCCTATTATATTTGTTTTCAAAATCTTCTTTAATACTCCCATCCGGCGTACTGGACTCCCATCCGGAAAACCCGAGTTTAAGGCCAGCTGGGCCACCCTTAGATATTTTCTTTCTAGGAACCTCTACAACTCACTCTCCGGTGATAGACAATGTTGTCTGTAACGGGAGAACACTGTCCGGAGGCCGGCAGTGTACTGAGAAGGCTCTGGGCGTCAATGACCATAGGAATGTTTACGTGCCTTAAATTAAAGAAGAAAAAAAAAAACTTCCCCTAATTGCTGATAGAAATCGTGTAAAATGTTCGTAGTCATAAAATTTTTGATAGTGAATTTTCACCGGAAACACACGTTTTGAGATTCCCTGAGGTCAGAAAAGTAGTATGTGAACAGCTTGGCTCAAAAACGAAAAATAATAGAAAGATCAAAATTGACATTCCTTATGGGTGTCATAATGTGATCCCCTCCAGGAAATTACCTGTCAGAATTCCTCACCCGGAAATACTATTCTATTAAATGAATTTTTTTAAGTTTTTTTTGTGCAATTTTCACCAACAATTTTCTTTAAACTTTATATATTAACTATACATTCAAAGAGCTACAACTTTTTTAGCTACTATTTTTCAAAGGAAAATTCAATTAAGGGAGCTTTTTTTGGGGAGGGATGGGGTTATGTTTTCTTCTAAAATGGTATATTAAGTTAATATATAATTGTATCTCTAAAAAGCAGTAATTAGAATTGCGTATGTTGTCAAAATTCTGATTTTGAAGAAAAACGGTTGACTGGAAATGCGTTTTTACTGAATTAGTTAAGTTTTTTTACGATTTTATGCATAATAACACCCAACGGATTTCATTAAATTAGACAGGTATGTTTTGGTGTTCGTTACGACCGCTGTATTTGATGTTGTAAAATGGATGTCACTTTTTGTACAGGTTAATAAAAAAAATCCTTTGGTTCAACAAGAATGCTGATTTTCTATTTTCCTTAGCCCAGTTTTTAAAACGGTTCAGGCATAGGTTGTGGAGGTAGAATATCCATCCATTTTACAACATAAAATACAGCGGTCGTATCGAATACCAAAACATCAATATTGCTGAGGTGAACACTAATTTCGTCACTGTACAATGGCTTTTTTTACTTCTATATCTACAACCTATGGCTCTAGGCAGGAGGGGACTGGCCTGTCAGGAGCGGGAGCATGGTTGCAAGAGTTGGATAGAGGGAGTTCGGTGGCCTTGGGTGGTTTGGTCACTGTCTTCCAGTCCGAGGTGATGAGCATTATCGAATGCTGCCGCCTTGTGGGGGAGTGGCAGGGAGAGTGGGTCAAAGAAGTGCCGGATTTGATTTTTTTGATAGTAAGGCCGCACACAGGGCTTTGATAAGCCTTGGTGGAGTTCAAAATTAGTGGGAGAATGTAGGAGAAGGCTTATCGCTTTAGCTCGGAGGGGTAAGGTGCGTCTCTATTGGATACCCGGACATGCGGGAATAGAGGGCAATGAGAGGGCGGATCAGTTGGCTAGGGAGGGATCATCATTACCATTTGTGGTCCTGAACCAGCCCTTGCCCGTCACAAAGACGTTTCGTGATAAACAGATTAGACTTTGGGAGATGAGAGTCTTGGAGAAACGCTGGGGGGGACACGCAGGGGTGCCTCCAAGCTAAAAGATTTATAAAAGCAAGTAAGCAGGGAATTTCTGAGTATCTCCTGTCCCTCAGTAGGACAGGTCTGAGGACGTTGGTGGGGATAGTGACTGGACACCCAAGTGTGTCCTTATTTAACATAGGGAGGACGTCTAGTCCCATTTGTCAGAACTGCGACGACGGAGTTAGGGAAATGGTGTACCACTACTTATGTCAGTGTCCCCGTTTCGCTGGAACTAGGTTTCGCGTATTTAGGAGGGCACCACTCTCGCAGGATTGCCTGGGCGAGTTGGAGGTTAGGGATATCTTGGACATTGCAGATTACAACGGTAAAGCTGTTTAACCGGGGGAGATCAATTAGGGAATCTGGGGGTATCGGGGGGGTGGGGAAACCACATAGGCTTAGGTCCCGACAATTAGGCACCGAATAATAATAAATAATACAACCTATGGAAATGAAGCCCGCACCGTTTCAAAAAATCTGGCTAAGGAAAATAGAAAATCAGCATCCTTATTGAACTAAAGGATTTGTTTATTAATCGGTAAAAAAGTGATCGAACCTCAACATCCATTTTACAACTTGAGATAGGAATATAGGATAGGAATAATGGATAGGAATAATGGATAGGAAGATAGGAATAACGGATTTCATTAAATTAGATAGGAACCTATCATCACTTTTAAAAGATTTTTTGAAAAAAAATCTAGGCAGTTCTGCGACATTTGTGGCGTTAAGATTCAATTATTATATTATGTTGGTGCAATATTATTGGCACTCTCTTCTGGACTGTAATATGTGTAATCAGGCCTACTACCTGCCTTGTATAATCAGCAGTAAAAGAAGACCGTGTGAGTGTTTCACAACAGAGTTTGTTTTTTTTTTAATTTAGTTATACAAAATTATAGACAAGAACAATTGTAATCTTTAATGAAATCAGTAGTAAATATGAAATTAAAATTCAATTCATTCGCTAGGCGAATGATATTATATTGTTTTAAGGACCTTTGTATTTTGCTTTGTACAATATATTATGTAGTAAATATGTATGTATGAAATGATTGTAAAACAATGACATATATGTAATAACAAAACAACAAATAAACGGAATGCGAATCAAAATTGAATACAATGATTCAAGTTTAATTAGATTTGGATGAATGAAAGTTGTTTTTATGAATGAGAGTAATGGATGATGAGTTCATTGAACTAATTTAGTAATACGATTATCAATTTTTTTTTTTTTTTTTTTTACAAACTATTGTATTGTTTCCAAATAATATTATGGTTCTCTTTCTACTTTCTCGAATTGAGTGATAATTTCTTTAATTAAATATAAACAGTTTTTTCCTTAAATTTTTTGTTTTTCATATTAATCAAGAAAAATAATTAAATAATTGATTTAATTAATTATAGCTCAAAAATACGTATGCCCTATATTATTCATTAAGAAAATATAATTGTACTTCTTTTGAAAGCTTTTCTGTATAATAATTAACGCTAATAAGTTTGCTAAAAATATCTAATTAACCAATTTCTCAAATGATTTTCAAATTATTATTAAAGTAAAAGTTTGGATTATTTTTAATTTTAGAAAAAAATGTATTAATTCCTTTTAATAATTTATTGTTTAAATCGAAACTTTATTTTATTTTTAATGAAAAGTATATTTTATAATTTTTTTCTTTTTTTAAACATAAATTGTAAATATAATTGGTTTAAAATCTGCCAATATGAAAATGTTTCGCCTATTTGCAATAGGTTTCTCCTGGATAGTTTTTGGCTTGATTACTAGGCCAACACGGGCCATTTTTATGATTTTAAAACAAAGCAAAGTAGAAGTGTAGGGTTAAACTTCCCCACCATCATTTTGCAAGTGAATGGCTATAGATAATGGAAATGCTTAGTTTTCCCTCTTATCCATAGGATTGACTGTTGTGCATGACAAGGTCTAAGATTCCCTGCCCACTGAATTGTTACCAAAGTTGTAGCCTTGTTTTGTATTGGAGATGCGTTATTTTTTTGAAGGTAACTTGGGAAGAGATTTAGCTCTTGTTATCGAACAGCCAATCACATGCACTTGAGGGAAAATTAGACCTCGCTTACCACCTATTCAGCAATTCATGTGTAAGAAAAAGGGGGACATTAGGGCTGCCTTTTCTTTCTTTTTTACAACCATTCACTCTGATTCATTCCAATGTTAATTTAATAATTAAGCCAAAAGCAACCCTGAAGAAGTCTATTGCAATATTATGGGCGAAATGATCAGTAATAAATAATTTCATTCATGAAGCCAACTGGTGATATACTTTCCAGCAAGTGGGTGGTCTATGCATTTTTACATCTTCAAGAAATATCACTTATATCCTCAAGATAAAATATTAATATCCATGAAAAGTGCTTAGAAAACTAAAATGTCAAGCTGCTGGGAAGGCTGTGGAACAGTCCAGTATAATTGATATCAGGTCTGGACGATGGAGTGACATGTTCTCTGACCTATTCACCTGTCATCCAGACATAATACAAATTGCTGGGGGTAAGAAAGAGGTCCTTCCCATTGAATTATAATATAAAATGGTATTTTATAATACACAAACGACTTAGTTTTTCTGGTATGAAACACTCACACGACTTTCTCGCACTCCTGTAAATACAATCACGTACAGAATGACAAATTTTCATTACACTTCATACTCATTTGTCCTAACTTATATGCAGAGATGTGGGGGGGGGGACAGTATCTAGTCAAGCAGATATAAAGTAATTACATTGCAGTCCAGAAGAGAGCGCTAATAATGTTCAACTAATCTCACATAACATTTGAAATTTTACTCCAAAATTCTGCAGAACTCCCAAAAATCTTCTTTTCTTTTCGAAGAAATGTAACAGATAAAATTTATACGTTTATATCTGTGCAATTCACTTGAAACTACTGGTCTGGAAAGCGTTAAAACTAAAATTACTTTCAATTGTTCAATATGTATTTTTGGAGTTCGCTACGCTGGATTTTTGATATTTCATTTTTTTTTTCAGTTCTGAAAGCTTTTGAATTGTTATCCTTCGTCAGTGTGTAGCTATCAAGATTGTGTTGCTTCAACTTTAAATTTTTCAGTCATGCACCACACTGATCAGATCATGATGCGTGACAAACGTGACTCTGACGATGGATGAAAAATCGTATTTGTTTTCCTATTGTTTCAATTATATATACCTATATATATATATTTAGATACCACCAATTTCATTAAATTATTTACACATTAAGCCAGGCTGAAAGGATTTTAAAGGTTGATTACACTTTAATTTGTGGCATTGGGTTAGAATGACTAGACAAATCACCAAGTGGAGCGGAATGGAATGACAGAATATTTTAGTGATAGGGTAGCTTTTTAGATACTAAGCATCTCTAAAATGTTTGGCATGCGAAATACTTACTAAATATAGGCCCCCTCTCTCTCTCTCTCCATTTTGTTTTTGCCCTTCTTTGTTTTTCCCCAAGTAGTTTTTAAGATTTTTTTATTTACTTATTTATTTAAAGGAAAAGTATGTTTAAACCAAAACATATATTTTGTAATTTTCACTTTTTCTTTTACTTCTTATAGTAAGAAGAAGTATTGCAATCTGTGTAAATTTTCAATACAGAGTTTTCACCTGAAATATATGTTTTGAGGTCCTCTGAGTCTGAAAATTTTTGTTTTAAAAATTGGTCTGTGTGTGAGTGTGTCCGTATAGTATTTCTGACCGTCTCTGGTTAGAATAACTCAAAAATTGAAAATCGTAGAAAGTTCCAATTTGATATTTAGGACCCGCCAATAAGGTTTTTTGAAGAAAAACAGTCAACCGGAAGTCAACACTTTACTGAATTTAATTTTCAGTTTTCTGTTATTAATGGCATATTAATGGCTCCAACGATTTTCTTTAACCATGGTATATGAACTGTATACATATAGAGCTGTAACATTTATTTGCAACATTTCTCCGGGAAAATTCACTTATTGGGTTTATGGGAGGGGGGATAGAGGAAGGATTAAGTTTCTTCATCTTATGTTTATATCATCTAAATAATAATAATTGGAATTAAATATGTTGCCGAAATTCTGAGTTTGAAGAAAATTATCTATTATTTTATTACAGAAAGTCATTATAGTAAATTTAAATTCTTCCATTGATATAAAATTGATGAGAAATAAATATTTAGTAAAGACTATAAGTTTGAAGTAAATCGGTCAATTGGGAAACATTGTAAACTGCAGTATGAGAAAGTCATGTGAGTGTTTCACAATAGATTTCAGAATGAAATAAGAAAATATAAAATTAGGTCATACTAGAGAAAAAGCCCGCATCACATTTTAGAATTAGAAAGGTCAATGAATGCGCAAATTGTGACCCGTATAAGAAATGTGTGTGCGGGTAAATCGTTTCTCTCTATCATTATAGTAATCATTAACTATAGGAAATTCTTCGAAGTCACAATGTAAACATTATTTGGCTTCAAATTTTAATACCTATTTTTCAGAATTATGGGACCATTTCCTTCCTTCTATATCTTTCATTTACTCGCCCATTTTCCCCGCTCGGTATTAGATATTTCCGGGGGCACGAACGTTTGGCCATTAATCTATTTGAATGCACGGATGTGCACGTGACAGAACAGACAAAAAACATGTAGACAGATACGTATAAACCAGGTAGACAGGCGTCCGAGTAGCCATAGTTCGCACCCGAGTGTCATTAACTAAATATCCTAAACTGATACTGCCTGCTCAGCACTGGCTGCATTTGACGTCTTACAAATCCTTATTCAATATTTTATCAAAGCAACGGAACTGTAATGCTTTTGCTAAAGCATTTCCTTCCTCTTTTCTTCTCTCTCCCTGGCATTGGATCCTAGGAGTCATGTCCAATCCTAGAGACATTAAGTGAGAATACTCTTCATAATGATCTTACTAACGCCTTAGTTTTCCTGAGAAATCTCAAGACTCTGCAAAATTTCGTTCCAAGTTCCAAGTTCTCCATTTGTCAAAACGATCTGTATACAATCTGATGCAATAACGAACCGAAATATTTAAATTTGTACTGCTTGTATTCTTTATTGGATCGCGTTTACTAACAAAAAAAAAAAAAAAATCTGGTGTGAAACACTCACACAACTTTCTCTTACTCCAGTTCTCAAAATTATAATTGACAAATTTTATAGTTAGTGTACCAAATTTTATTGAAATTCGTCGAAAATTGCAAAAACACTTCAGTAAAAGTGCACTTCCGGTTTACTAATTTTCTTAAAACTCGGAATTTTGGTCATCTATTTACTTCTAATATATTTTGGTTGAATGATAGAATTATATAACCAACTATGATAGCAATTTAGAGAAAGCTGTAACCCCGCCCCTCCCCTAAAAGTGCCCCTAAATGAATTTTCCCAGAGAAATATTTAAAAAAAAAACATGTAGATCATTGCATGTTTAGTTCATATACGAAGTTTAAAAAAAAACCGTCGGAGCCATTTTTGAGAAAATCGCGAAAAAGTGAAAAAATCATTTAGTAAAGTGTTGAAACAAACGCACTTCCGGTTATCCAATTTTTTCAAACTCGGAATTTCAACAACATATTTAATTCTAATAATTATAGAGGAGATCGATGTTCTAATGGAACTGAAATAGCAGTTAGGATGAAACCTAACCCCACCCCTCCCCAAGAAGTGGCCCTTAAATGAATTTTCCCAGAGAAATGTTTCAAATAAAAGTTGTAGCTCTTTGTATGTGTAGTTGATATACGAAGTTTAAAGAAAATCGTCGGAGTCATTTTTGAGAAAAATCGCAAAAAAAAAAACTAGTAATGTGGTACTTCCGATTGAGGAATTTTGACAGATAACGTCCTGTCGGATCTTATAGGTGATACCTAAAACGGGAATATCCAAGTTTCAACTTATACGGTTTTTCATTTTGGAGCTACCGCTGTTCACATACACACACCAAAACACACACACACAGACCATTTGCTAAAAACCACTTTTTTGGACTCAGGGGACCTCAAAACGGATATTTCTGGTGAAAACTCGATATCGAAAATTGACACGATTACAATACTTCCTCTTACTAGGAGTGAGAGAAAGTAATAACTACGCACCAACTACATAGTATTAATATTATCGATCAAGGGTCGGGTTGATGGGTGAAGTTGTTTGTGTCCGAGATTGTTCTCACGTGCAGCCTTTTTATACTGGGCCCCGCGTGACGTGGAGTGGCTGAGTGGCCGAAGTAAAATGGCGTAGAAAAAAATAATATTAAGATATATATATATTAAGAGTATTGCTAGTATTCCAGGTTTGGATAAAACGGAAGTATGACTTTACAGAGTAGGTTTCTGATTTGTGGGGGGGGAGGTTTTCTTGTGAACAGTTTCTTTAATTTTCTTTAAAACTTCTCAATTTTAGTTTGAAAATTTTTCCAGAAACATTGACTTTATAGAGGGTTCTGGGAAATCTGGAACCTTAGATTACAAATATTATTAGGGCTGTTTGATATTGGTACTGTTTTCATTCAGGTCTACAGTGTAATGACATTCCAGCAAATTAATATATTATTTATGTTTGGATAAATGAAATTTGAATATAAATTGCAAATAAAAATAAAATAAAGTCTGGATAGTTTACAATTGTATTAATGGCACTAAAAGAAGATAGCCATGCAAGTCTTTCGATCCGGATTTATTTTCCCTAAACTTTTGCAGAATTTTCCAAGAACATTATAGTTGCAATATGCTAGTTGAGAAATGAAGAAACTATCTTGTGAAACAGACAGATAAACTAGCCGAGGATGACAAAGTTTAACTTTAATATTTGTTAGTTTGGCCAGACTGTGGTATGTGTTATGTTTATTGTACATACTATAATATTTACACACAAATACACATATACATGTGGGGTGGGGAGAAACAGGCTTCTTGTTATCTATCCAGAGGGTTTTTACCCCTTCACCACTAGTTATGTTTCTCTCAAACTGCAAGCAGCCCACATGTACGCAAAACTAATGTTACATTCTACTACTACATGTGCCCAACCTATCTGGGTATATATATATATATACTCGTATATATATGCTGTATGGCTCCATATGTATATTGTTTATTTAATATTGTTATGGGGCTTTACCGTAAAACAAGAACAATTGTAATTTTTTGCCCTATAAAAACAAAATTAATAAAAATATATTAAAAATTCTCATATTCATTATGTTAATAATGTTTATGTTTAATTTAATAAATAATAATAATAATAACATTGTTGAGAAAATAATTATTAAATTATTCTTTATCTACGACGAAAGGGCGTTAATTATGAACTCTCCCCCTCCGCAGACCCTACAGCTAATTTTATTCAGATTAGACTCATTGAGGAATTCATGACAGCGCAGATTGATTGCCCCCACATAATCCAAATATAATCTAATAGAATATTTGCAAACTCCATTTAGTTATTACTGAATTACTGATGGTTATAAACAGGTTTTTTGTGGTCGGAGGTATGGTACACTGCGACCATAAGAGGTCTATTGTGCCCCTCCATTCCACCGTTGGTGCCAAAGTTGAGGCTACTCACCTGTATTACCCTTTCCAGATAAACATTCACACAATCTTTCATTATCTCTTAAAAAGAACATCATTATCTCTTAAACTAGAATCTACGTAGTATTGTTCTCAATGTGGATCCAATCTGTACGAAATATGGGCTAGAAAAAAGACGAAACCCGTTTTATCTTCTTGGAGAGTGACAGCACTTGCTCGCAACCGATTCCAAAAATTTGTTGCCCAGGTCCTCAGACTTTTCTTGCCTTAGCACTAGTGGCGTTTTTTAATGAGATATATAGCTGATATGAGCTATCTACGGAGAGGACACAATGGGCCCATCAGTGGCCTAAAAGCATTTTCTTCCCAAGGAGGACCTGTGCTCTACAATAGATTTTCTTGTAGTTTTTAAAGTGCTTTATTGTTATATAAAGTTGAATTTATATTTTACTGAAATGACAATTTAGAATAAAGCTTTACATTTTCCAGTTCACCTAAAATTTTCCAGAAATCACTTTTTCCAGGCAATTACAAATAAAAATGATAAGCCTACATGTGTGTAATTAATTGTGGGATGTTTAAAGAAAATACATGGAGATTTAAACTTTTATTGCTTTTACAAGACTTCGGAAAATTAGGGAACTATTGTGTATTTACATTTTCTTTTGTCACAAACTCGAATCAGAAAAGTTTAGAGATTTTTCAATTAGCGTAAAAATTAGCTGTCAAGTACGAAATGTAGTGAGCCACTATTTTTTGCAAGATATTCATTCCGAAAAAGACTGGGAAGCTGCGAGCTGTAACGATTTTTGTTTCCTATTCAAAAAAATCTGCTTTTTCAGTCTCAACATAATTGAAGACCATGGTATCTTTAGAGGGGCAAAAATTGTTCAATTGTAGCGCGTTGGACTAGCAGTGCGGAGGTTCCTGGATCTTAAGTTCTTCAGTATTGCCAATAGATACCTCTACAGCTCTCTGTCCGGTAAATGGCCATTTCGTCTGTGACAAATGTACCCTGGTCGGAGGCCGACAGTGTACTGTGAAGGCTTTTGGATAGCTTACAGCTTGCTGCTCCCAACAGACGATTAAAAGAAAGAATGAAAAAAGTATCTTCTGTAGATTCGATTATGAACTTCGTCTTAGGACAAGCAGATAATCACAATGGAAATAAACAGAATTTAATCATTAAACTTAGTTGATAATTTTAAAATTTGAAAATAAAAAAATGTGGAAAGGTTTCAAAAGCTTTTCCTTAAGAATAAAAGAAAAGCTCAAATTAAAGAGAGTGTATGATTATGAATATATTATAATATTTAAAAACTTCAAAGTAGTAAAGAGTTTTCCATTATTAGTTTGAATATTTTAGTGGGGGGGAGAAAAAAAAATCAAATATTCCGGATTTTCCTCTAGTTGTTTTTCACTACTTTATACTTTATTTAATGATGTTTGTAAGAAATACGAGACAATATTAATGAAAAATACAACATTTAGTGTCTTCATTTAAAATGGTACCATTGTTACTAAATGAAGTAAAGGAAAAGTGGAAATGAGGTTGGAGAAGATATTCATTTTTCCTTTTTGTGTACATAAGCTTGAAAGAGATTTTTCAAGCTACGTAATAGTAGAGTGGAGAGGTTAGTAAAGCTTCTTGTAATTAGTTTCCTCGACTAGGTGGGAAGTTTTATAAAAGAGAGTAATTTTCGAAAAGGGAAATATAATCCTTTGCATTAATGTCTAGTAATGGGGAGGGGCAAATTTCTGACAAATCGTCAGATAATCTGTTCCCTCAATAAAGACCTCCCACTCCCATTTCCTCCATATCATGCTCTTCTACGAGGGAGATCCTATCTTATCTCTCTTTCTTCTCGTCAAGAGATATGATCATCATTCCCCCCCCCCTTTCTACAACTTACATATATAGTTGCTGCACTCCACATCCCCCAGTGCCCTTCAAATATTTCCTCTTATATGTTACCCAAGCCTCTATTTCCAAGTTCCCTATAATATTACATCCTATTCCAGGAAGGATTTAACAATCCCCTTAGAGTTTAACATTAAAGTAACCGCCCTTGAGTTTAGCACAACTATTTCCTTACCCTGTTATATTCGTTTTGATAGAATATGTGAACTATAATAAATAACTAATTAAAAATCTATAAAAATCAGCACGAATTAATAATAAAAATAAAAAAATCTGGTGTGAAACACTCACACAACTTTCTCTTACTCCAGTTCTCAAAATTATAATTGACAAATTTTATAGTTTGTGTATCAAATTTACTGAAATTCGTCGAAAACTGAAAAACTGTCCAATAAAAGCGCACTTTCCGGTTACTTAATTTTCTTGCAACTCGGAATTGTGGTTTCATCTATTTATTTTTAATTAATTTTATTGGATGGTAAATTGTATAATCAACTAAGATAGCACTTTAGAGAAAAATATAACCCGACCGCTCCTCCAAAAGTGCCGTTAAATGAATTTTCCCAGAGAAATATTTCAAATAAAAGTTGTAGTTCTTTGCATGTGTAGTTGATGTACCAAGTTTGAAGAAAATAGTCGGAGCCTTTTTTGAGAAAAATGCATAATAGTAAAAAAAAACAACAAGTAAAGTGGTACTTCCAGTTGAGGAATTTTGACAGATGACCCACTGGCAGATGCCATTGTGATACCTAAACGGAATATCAAGTTTCAGCTTTCTACGGTTTTTCGTTTTCGAGCTATGCTGTTCACACACGCACACGCACATACACATAAGAGACCATTTGCTAAAAACTACTTTTTTGGACTCAGGGGACCATAAAATGGATTTTCCGGTGAAAAAAGATATAGAAATTTGACATGATTCCACTAATTCCAGTACTAGGAGGAGAGGAGTAAGGAGAAAGTAAAGAAACAGTATTATCAGCAGGATTGTCTTTAAGGTTTCTTATTAGGGTCTAAAACAATGTCACTTTATTTACTTTCTCTTACTCCTAGTAAGAGGAGTATTGTTAATCGTGTCTGAAATTTCGATATCGAGGTTTCCGGAAAATCGTTTGGAGGGCCCCTGAGTCAAAAAAGTGGTTTTTTAGCGAATGGTCTGGATGTGTGTGTGTGTGTGTGTGTGTGTGTATGTATGTATGTGAACAGCATAGCTCAAAAACGAAAAATCGTAGAAAGTTCAAACTTGATATTACGTTTAGGTATCACCATGGGATCTGACGGTGCGTTATGTGTCAATATTCCTCAACCGGAAGTACCACTTTACTAGTTGTTTTTTTTACGTTTTTGCAATTTTCTCAAAAATGGCTCCGAAGATTTTCTTTAAACTTGATATATCAACTACACATACAAAGAGCTACAACTTTTATTTGAAACATTTCTCCAGGAAAATTCATTTAAGGGCACTTCTGGGGGAGGGGTGGGGTTAGGTTTTCATCTTAACTGCTGTTTCAGTATATTAGACAATTCTGTCATCTAAATAATGTTAATTAGAATTAAATATGTTGTTGAAATTCCGAGTTTGAAAAAAAATAGATAACCGGAAGTGCGTTTTTACTGAAATATAATTTCCAGTTTTCTGGTATTTTCTCGAAAATGGCTCCAACGATTTTCTTTAAACCAGCGTTGTTAACTATACATATAAAGAGCTACAACTTTTATTTGAAACTTTTCCCCTGATAAATTCATTTAAGGGGACTTTTGGGGGAGGGGGTTATGTTTTTCTTTAAAATGCTATCACAGTTGATTATACAATTCTGTCATCCAAATTGAAATAACTAGAAATTAATATATGACCCAAATTCCGAGTTTCAAGGAAATTAGTAAACCGGACAGTTTTACTGGACAGTGTTTTCACTTTTCGACGAATTTCATTAAATTTGGTACACTAACTATAAAATTTGTCAATTATAATTTTGAGTACTGGAGTAAGAGAAAGTTGTGTGAGTGTTTCACACCAGATTTTTAGCTCGCAGAAACACCACATTTTTCAAACATATTAGCCAGTATTTTCTAAACCATTAAGTGACCTCATGGAACCCAGCTTTGAATTAGCTGTTCATTACACCTTCGTCTGGCTTTCTTTTCCGTCCTACTTAAACGACTTAAAGTAGTCAAAGAAATAGTTACAGGTTTTTACAATTCTGGGCACTATTTGGGATCTTCTTAATCATAGTTTGTTTCTTTTTACTTTTTCTTAGCAAATACATCGCAAATATTATAATTGTTTCAGATTTTTCCAATATGAATTTTCGTTGAAAATATATGATTTTGATAACACTTTAAATAAGAAAAAGAGGAAGAAAAAATGGTTCCTAGAAATTTGTTTTGCGTTTGTGTGTTTATTTGTGCTTTTTCAATGTCTGAAGATTTTGCAGAATCCATAATTTTCATTATTTCATAATAATTCAGAAAATCTGCTACAAAGTTTCAGTCGAAATGAGTTAACTACGAAAGTACCAGTACGTTGTTTTTTTTTTTTCAGTTTTTGCAATTTCTTGTAAAAAAGTTGCAACGATTTCTTTTAAACTAAAAAAAAAATCCTAATACCGCAACAGCCCTTGAAGGGCCAAGGCCTGCCGGACAGTGATTTGAAAAGGGGGCGTGTAGTAAAGCACGCCGCATTTCCCACGCCGTTTAGTTCCGGCTTTCGCTGCCTAGGGCGCTACTAATTGTAGCTTCCCACTTTGGGCGAGGGTATGTGGCGTCATCATCGCCCACCCTTCGGGGTGTAATCAGCTTCTGGTTCTCCAGGTTGGTGAATCCCTCACCCCGACCAATCCTATCCTGATCTTTTCTCCTTGCAGGGTTGCAGTAAGTATCCTAGGTTACTGAACCCCTGTACTTGAGGCAATGGACAGGAATCTGTAGATCCATCGGGCGTGCGATCAGTTACGCTAGCTCGGTAGAGTTGAAATAATGAACTACGGGTGCAAGCACCAGTTTCCAAGCCAATTGCTTGCAATGAGGTTGAATTCGTAATGGCCGTGTTTTAAGCAACAACTCCAATGACCGAGGTCATGAGTTGAGCGGGAGGAGACTCGCAATATAAATTAAACCTCGGTGCCAATTGCTGGGTGTGCGCGGTTCACCAGAGCCTGCTAGGGAGTGTCTTCCCGATTTGTGGGATCACTTTGCGCGCTGGTTGAGCGTATCTCAACCTGCCCTTAAATGGGTTAAGCGGGGGTGTGCATAGCACTTCCGCCATGGAGAGGTATTGCACTAACAGTCGCTCCATGGTGGTGACATTCCTCTCTTGTTAAACGATTCCGTTGCTTGCAACGGGGGACTGGTAAACCCGAGAGGGTAGGTACGGTCCTTAAAGTACCCCCTTCAGTACCAAGAGAAAAGGGGTATCACGAAAAAAAAAGAATGTAGCTTACCACTTTTCATCACTTTTGGGTCAACACGACTTTGCCCTCACGGGAATTTAAATTTATTCAAATCGCCGTCTGGCAAGCCTTGGTCCTTTATTTATAGGCTGTTGCGCCATAGGTTTTTTTTTTTTTTTTAAACTCAAAACAATTAATAAAAGTGTCTCGCTCCAACGACTTTTATTTGAAACATTCTTAGCAAAGTTAATTTAGCAAACGGTTCTAGGGATTGTGAATTTAAGCATCCTTCTGAAGTGCCATTTTTATTTGTTGAAAAATTATCAATTTACGTAGAAGTTGGAAAATGCAGTAAGTGAAAGGTCGTGAATTTCACACAATATTTTTTCCTTTACAGCTGACCGGAAAAAGCATTACTGAAAGTCAAGAATTCTACACTTACTAACAAAGTTCACTCCTTAATGTTAAAATTCCGAGTTTGAAAGAAATCGGATGACCGGAAGTGTGTTTTTACTAGGAAGTATTTTTAAGTTTTCTGCTATTTTCTCTAAAACGACTCCTACTATTTTCTTTACACTTATGTGAACTGCACATTTAAGGGGGGTTTTTGGGAGAGTGGTGGGGTTTATGTTTTTCTCTAAAGTGCTATCGGAGTTAATTATACAATTCTATCATCTAAACAAAATTAATTAGAAATAAATAGATGGCCAAAATTCCGAGTTTCCAAAAAATTATTATACCAGAAGTGCGCTTTTACTGAACCATTTTTTTTTTTCAATTTTGCGATTTTCTCCATAAAAACACCGACGAATTTCATTAAATTTGGTTATACTAACTATAAATTGTCAATCGCAATTGTGAAAACTGGTGTAAGAAAATGTTGTGTGAGTGTTTCACAACAGATTTTTCAGATTCAAAAAGATTGGTGCAAACTTTACTGGTGAATAGGACCTTTATCCACGAAGGACCACATTTTAAAAGAAAATATTTTTTATGCTTCCATTGGCATTTCTCTTTAAAGAGTCTTTAATAAAATCAGCTGTGAGAAAAGTGTAGGAGGTTATTACTTTCCGTCAAAGTATTAACTTAATGCTGGCAAAAGCTTTTCCACTTTGAAGTTTTAAAATATAATAAGTGCATATCTTTCTTTCTTTAATAATTTGAATATTTTCCCCTCTTTTTCTTTTTTTTAATTATGGTGTACAATAAAATTAGCCTTATAATATAGTGCATTAATATGAAAGTTAACATAATAAATCATGAATAATTATTGTTTTGTAACAATTATTTAAAAAGCTTTTAAAATATCAAGATCACATTGGGTCATTTAATGCTTGAGCACAAACCTCACTTGATCATACTATCGCTCAACCCCCACTTCACACCAACAAATCTAGTACGGACCGCTCACACGATTATCACTTCGTGTTGTTCCAAAGTTAGCATTACAAGTTTAAAGGAAATAATAAATAATTATAGTCGTTTTTCATAAAATTCCAAACAATACAAAATCCTAATCAGTGAAGTCGCATTTTCGGAAAACTGATTTTCTTCAAAGCCGAAATTCTAGCAAGGTTTCTAATGTATATTAATAAACTACTCAAAATTTGAAACATTACCACCTACGAATTCGCTGAAATAGGCTGCCTTAACTGCTGACGGGATGTTGTACGTATTTTATTACTTTCTTGAAAAGTCTGTTAGGACCAAAAAAATGATTTGTAATGAGAGGCATTGATACAAACAAAATTTTATTGCATACAATTAATTTTTTTTCAAAAAAAAAAATTAAAAATGAGCTTCTCGATTATTGGATCACAGGAGATTTGTGACATGTTACGGTAACAATGTATTACAGCCTCCAATCTCCTTGGCATACTCTCAATGTGTGATTGAATGAAGTCACGGGGAATTTCGTCTCATTCTTCAATTATCGCCGTACGCAACTCTCAAGACTGTCAGGATCAACGCCTCGTGCCCTAATCCACCTCTTTAGGAAATCCCATACATGTTCAATGGGGGTTCAGGTCCGGGGATTGAGATGGCCAAGCCATTCTCGTAATTTCATTAGCTGTGAAAAAGTTGTTTGCAGCCCTTGTCCTGTGTGAACGTGCATTGTCGTCTATGTAAACAAGGGACTCACCAATTTCTTGTGACAAGGGAAGCACTATAGCAGGTAGAATATTGTTTAAGTAGCGCTCCGCGGTCATCGTATCGTTTCCCAGGACGAAAAGGGGAATTTCGCGGTGTAGTGAAATCTCACCCCATACAGAAATGATCCGCCTCCATATGCATGGATATACGACACATTCTCTTCCAAAAACCTCTCCCCTGTCCTTCTCCAGATTCTCGCATGACCATTCTCGTACGTCATTGCTGTGGAAACGTACTCTCGTCTCGTCGGTAGTGACACAATTGCCCCAGTCTTGTAAAGTTTAATGATGATGAGCGAGTGCCCAGTTCAATCTTCTTCTCTTGTGCTGTGTCGTTAACACAGCGACCCTATACCTCACACTTGATCTCAAGCCAACAGCGTGAAGTCTGTTTCTTACCGTTTGGTCTCTACTGTTGAAAAAGCGATTTTGGAGAGATGTTGCTGTCAAACCCGTATTTCTCCGCTAGCTAATGATAATAAATCTGTCCTCTCGTTCACTAGTTGCTCGTAATCGACCCCCTCCATGTCTACGAGCTAATGTTTCTGTCTCATGAAGACGATTTCGGGCTCTCATTATCACTTGGTGGGGAACATTGAAGCGAGCACTCACAGCACGCTATGATTCGCCTAACTCCAACAAGTTCAAACTTGATATGGTTTAGTTATCACCACAGGATCCGACAGTAGGTCAACTCTCAAAATTCCTCAACCGGAAGTACCACTTTATTGAATTTTTTTTTTTACTTTGTTATTATTTTCTCGAAAATAGCTCCAACGATTTTCTTCCAACTTAAAATATCAACTATACATAAAAAAATCTAGAACTTTTATTTAAAATATTTCCTCTGGAAAAAATCATTTAATGGCACTTTTAGGGCGGGCTAGGGTTATCTTTCCCTCTAAAGTGCTATTTCAGATTATTTTACAATTCTGCCATCTAAATAGAAATAAATGTCTTGTTGAAATTCTGAGTTTGAAATAATCGGACGACCGGAAGTGCGTTTTTACTAAAATATACTTTTCAGTTTTCTGGTATTTTCTCGACAACGGCTCCATCGATTTTCTTTAAACTAGGAATATGTACTATACATATAAAAAGCTACAACTTTTATTTGTAATATTTCTCCGGGTAAAGTCATTTAAGGGGTTTTTTGGAGGAGGAGTGGGGGTTATGTTTTTCTCTAAAGTGTTATCATTCTACCATCCAAAAAAAAAAAAAAAATTAATTAGAAATAAATAGATGACCAAAATTCCGAATTTCAAGAAAATTAGTTAACCGGAAATGCGCTTTTACTGAACAGTTTTTTCAGAGACAGTTGTGTGAGTGTTTCACACCAGATTTTTTTTTCGTGGGACCTGAAAGCGTGTTTATCCGATAAAATCATAATTTCTAAAATTACCTGACATCATCAGTAAAAATAATCTCTAACATGAAGCTAATTAAGAAATTTCCAAGATCTAAAATATAATCCTATTTGATGATATCATCTGAAGAATAATCTGGACAGAATAAACAGATTCGGGAGGTTAACCAAAGAGAGTGACTTTCTGGGATACTGTTGTTTAGGAGGTTCTGGGAGAGTATTAGCGTTTAATTTTCCACTAAAAGTACCATCTCAATATAATGTATGATTCTATCACCAATATAATATTATTATCTTAAAGTTATAGTATTAATATCTTAGAATTATCTTTAATATATCAGAAGCGTTGCTAAGATTCCAAATTTGAAGCAAATTGGTTAACCGGAAATAATGATTTTGCAGAATTCATTTTTGAGTTTTTTTGAATTTTTCTCGATAATGACTGCAATAATTTCCTTTACACTTGAAAATCTAATTACATAAATATACACCAATCGGTTTTATTGTAACATATATCCCTAAAAAAAATTAGTCGAAATTTGTGGCTTTAAACTTCATTTGTTAAATGAAGTTCGTTTTATGTTACTGGCGCTCCCTTCTTTCTTAATGTAACCACTTCAACTACCTGCCTGAATTGATGCTTGTCCCTCCCGTACGTACAAAAATGTAGAATTTGAAGTTTAAAAAGAATTTTAAGATTTATGCTAAGATTTATTTTAAGATTTATTCTAAGATTTATACAATGCCACCACAGCTTGTTAAATTTAGAAAATTATGCTAATATCCCTCGCCCTCCCCCTCCCCCAAAAGTCCAGACAGACAATATGTTTATGATTATTTGATTATTCATCATTAGGGGTTTTGTAGAAAGGACACCATGAATATATAAAGCACTTTCTGGAGTCTCACTCACTCTCTCTGGAATGTGTGAGAAGATAAGAAGATATTGTTACCTTGTTTCTATATAAAGAAATCACTTCCGTCTCTTTCTCTCAAAATTCTCTTTAACCTGGTCATGCATATTCAAATAAGAAATAGAACAGGAAGAGAACGGTGTATGCGGAAGAGAGAGAAAGTTAGAGAGAGCGTTGATGATGAAGCAGAAGGTCGGTGGGAAATGGTTGTGTCGAAGAGGCTTTTCTCAGGGCATCGTTTACTTAGCAACAGTCACAGAGAAAGTGAAGCTAGCCTAGGGTTTTAAATTAGTATACGGCGACCAGATACAACGCTTCCTTGCTTAACAAGCTTATTTTATGCAAATTAACTTTTAAAAAAAAATAAAACAAAAAACAATTCTTGCCCCCCCCCCCCAAATTGTACACTTTTTAAAAACTTTGATATTAACTTAATTGTATTAATTTGTATTTCCTCTCCCAACTTCCATTTTTCCTTTTTAAAATTGAATTTCCATCTTTAATTATCCATATTTTATTTGATTCTAGACAAAAAAAAAAAACTGGGCATTGATCCAGCAATGATTTCAAATCAGATGTGATTTTTGGGGTCCTGATGGTTGGATACTAACTGGAGATTTTATCCGTATGCTTTTTTAGGAAGTATTGTAATCGTGTCAAATTTTCGAAATCGAATTTTCACCGGAAATATCCGTTTTGAGGTGAAACAGCATAGCTCAGAAACGAAAGACCGTAGAAAGTTGAAACTTGATATTCCGTTTAGGTATCACCATGGGATCTGACAGTACGTTAAATATTAAAAATCCTCAACCGGAAGTACTGCTTCACTAGTTTTTTTTTTTTTTAGTTATTAGCGATTTTCTCGAAAATGGCTCCAACGATTTCCTTGAAACTTGTTACGATATCAACTACACATACAAAGAGCTACAACTTTTATTGGAAACATTTCTCCGGAAAAATTCATTTAAGAGTACTTTTGGGGGAGTGATGGGGTTTACGGCTTCCTCTAAAATGCTATTCCAGTTTATTAAACAATTCTGTCATCTAAATAATATTAATTAGAATTATGTATATTGTTGAAATTCCGAGTTTGAAAAAAATCGGATGACCAGATGATCGGAGGCGTTTACTTTACCTCTTTACTAAATGATTTTTTTCACTTTTTCGCGATTTTCTCAAAAATGGCTCGTACGATTTTCCTTGAAACATCCTATATAAACTATACATACAAAGATCTACAACTTTTATTTAAAACATTTGTCTGAGAAACTCCATTTAAGGGCATTTTTAGGGGAGCGGTGGGGTTGGGTTTTTATCTAAAGTGCTATCATAATTGATTATACAATTCTGTCATGCAAACAAAATTAATTAGAAATAAATAGATGGCCAAAATTCCGAGTTTCAAAAAAAAAATTAGTAAACCGGAAGAGCTCTTTTAAAGAACAGTTTTTTCATCTTTCGACGAATTTCATTGAATTTGGTACACTAACTATTAAATTTGTCAATTGTAATCTCGAGAACGGGTGTAAGAGATAGTTGTTTGAGTGTTTCACACCAGATTTTTTATTTTTGGTTTGTTACTAATTCTGGGATCGACTTTGAATTCCGGATTTGGTTCAACAATTTTCTCGTTGAGTTGATTTGTATGTAACAAAGTTTACTGCCACTGATAGATTTGTAAAGAGGAGGTTATATTGTGTATATTAGAGCCAAAATTATTAATGCAATTTAAACTTTCAGATTGTTTGGCGTATTCAATTTGTCACCAGCATGGGTACATTTTGGGCGGACAGTCAATGGTAACACATAAACGTCACACATCGGCGGTTGCTCATCACTACGAAACAGGTACTTGTGTGTTAAATTGAGATTGCCTGACCACAATCTTGCATATACACCATTTTCTCGTCGAACAGCTCGATTCGACGTCATTCATTTATTTGATAAAAACTTTTTGCCCAAGATTTCCTGTAATAATTTGATATACTTGCCACATCTCTAGGCCTAGCACTATTATTTAAAAAAAATTTCTTTAGAAAAATTGATTTTTTGAAGATTATTCTCTGGAGGCGGTGGTTTATTCTGCGATATTAGTCGCACCACTAAACTGCCATTTCAGTATTGTTATTACTTGAAAGGGATCGTGGCTACTGCCGGGAGCTCTATAATGTAATCAAATTCTGTTCCTAATTAACCAACTGTGCACACCAAATGTAAATTCATTTAGGTCAATCCTAAATTCATTATTGAAAGCTTTTGTGAGGGGAATTTCGCAATACTATGTTTAACACCGATTATAATCATTATTATTCCATGATAAAAGAAGAAAAATGATTATTTTATTATTTCTTACTTCTCTGTTGGTGTAATGGTTATGAGCATGGACTTGTAGGTCTACAGTTCGAATCCCCACATATAATTGCTAAATTTTATATTCGTTTAAAAAATATTAATAGTAGTAAATATGTTAATAGTTCTGCTCCCATCTGCGACACCTAATTTGGTAGTTGAACGTTAAGACCGCCTGAATAATCAATTACTAGGTGTGATGAATGTAATTATTTATTTTTTTAAAGACACTATTTTCGGCAGTTTTTTTTTTTTTTTAATTAACCAAAGGAAATTAAAACAAAAAGCCAAGAGGGAAATGGAAAACCTAGAAAGAAAGAAAAAACGAATTATACCTAAAATAAAAACCTTCAGTGTTGGATAACAACACACAAGGTTGAAATAATGTTGACAGAATGGAACCACCGTTTTACTGGACTTGTTTTAGATGGAAGGCCCCTCAATTAACATACTGTGGTGGCTGAACGGAAGAGAGCTGCCTAAACACACACCCACGTCTCTGAGTTAATTAAATAAAAAGTGTCTGCGCTCCAATTATTATTAATTTTTTTTTTTTGTTTAAGTAAAAGACTTTTGACCTACCTGCGAATAAAGAGAAGACGAAAATTTAGGAAATTATTTTACAATTTTAAAGTAAAAAACAGGAGAATCATATTTCCTTTCATTTTTAATTATTTATTTTTAAAGAAAAAAAAATATATAAATTGAGAGAGTGAGAAAGAGAGATAAACTTGCAAGTGATTCCCTCTTCTCTTCTTCACAGAAAATTCAATCTTTGACTGAATGACTGAATGATTTTCAGTTATTCGCGATTTTCTCGAAAATAGCTGTAACGATTTTTTTTTCTTTCACTTAATCACGTAACACTGTTATTTGAAACATTTTTCCCAGGAAAATTTGTTTTTTGGGGGAGGGGGGTTCTGGAAGAAATCAGTGGGGTTATGCTTATCTTCAAAGTACCATTTCAATATAATATACGGTTGTATCAGCTATATAATATTAATACAAATATAGTAAAAGTTTTCAACTAGCAATTTTCAAAGGTTTTCAAAGGTTCTAGTATAACAATAATGAGATATCTCTTACAAATTCTTTTTTGTATTTGGGAGTTCCCTTTAAATCCTCGAACAAAGTTTCTTATAGCTGCCAAGCACTTCAACTCAAAAGGTCCACTGCCATTCCCTCCATTTTGAACGTTTTGTCCAGTTCTTAATGTGACTCGTGGAATGCAAAAATGCCACTTATTTAACTCACTTGTTAGTAATGTTCTTCTTTATGCTTCAGAGATATGGGGGCCCGCTATTCGGAGATTGTCGAACGTGTACAGTTAAAATTTTTTAAAATTTTACTAAAAGTACCTATTAACACCCTAGATTCATATGTACGATCAGAGACAGGCGTTGTACATCTTTACTGTGGGATCGTTAAAGGCATGTTGAAGTGGTGGTTGAAGTTATTAGAAATGCCTTCTTTTAGACTCCCTCGAGTATGTTATGACGCCCTATTAGAGAAAGTGGACAATAAAAAGATTCCCTTTAATTGGACCTATCAGTTAAGAGAGATTTTGTTTTCAATAGATGCTAAGGATGTTTGGTTCTCTCAAAACTCGCTTATATTAAAATGTAATATTAATAATTTGTTAACAAAAATGACTAATCATCTATTAAGCAAGAATGTTGACCATGCTATTTCTTCTAATTTTAATAATTACTATCGCAATATTAGCACACTGGGTCAAGGCGAGTCTTATTTATATTCAAGATGTCCTATTGAATTTACTAGAGCTTTGTCAACTGAGAGTCATGTCCAAAAGATAGTATTTCTGTGAAGGGCTTAAAAAGTCGGTTCAATCCGGAGGGTGGTTGCCCTGTCTGTCTCAAAGGCTCAGATGATCTCTTACATTTTATGCTCATGTGTTCATTGTATAATTATTTTCGTGCTAGATATTTAAGCTCCTACGTATCTAATGACATTGAGTTAAAGCATGAATTCGAGAAGTTATTAGTAATTGATTCGGTGTGTAAATTGAAAAATATATATCTTTATATTTCCAAGGCATTGAGATTGAGAGAATTTATTTTAAATTTGTAATATCAAAGGTAGGATAACTGTACAAATATTATTTCTAGTTTTGTACTTTTTGTCAGTTTATCTTATATTTCTGTATGTAGTAAGGTGTAGCTAATGTTTTTTTTTAGTTTTAGTTTTTTTTTTGGTTCTTTTTTTAACCACCTCATCTAATTGTCGAATATATTCGAGCTCGAATTAATTAATCATTATGTACAGTTTATATTATTATGAATTTCCTATGTTTAAAATTTATTATTTTTTTAGTTTTGATATCATTATTAACTTTCATTTCATAACAAATTCTGTTCTCGATCTCTTATTTTAGAGTGAATCTCTCTTGTAGTAATAATTCTATTTATTTAGAAGTAAATTTCATTTTTTGTTTCCTCTTCATTATTTACTCAATTTTCATCTTTCCTTTTCTTCATTCATTTTGATCATGTAAATTAATATTATCACTATTATTGTAATTTCTGTAATTGTAATTAGTGTAATTTGCTACAAGGAATTTATTTTAATTAATTAGTTATAATTTTTGGAATGCAGTTAGAATGCGATTGTATTTATTGAGTGTATGTCCAGCTTGAAAAGCCAACTCACTTGCTTAACAGGCTCATTTGTAACCTTATAGCAAATAAAAGTTTGATTTGATTGAATACAAATATAGAATAGAATCATTGCTAGAATTTCAGATTTGTAGGAAATGTTCACTGTCAGTCCGATTTTACAAAGTAGGATTTTGAGTTTTCTAGAATTTTCTCGAAACCCCTGTAAAAAAATTCGTTTAAACCATAAATTTTATTTGGGACAGTTTATAAGAAAAAAAAAAAAAATTGGTCCTCTCACCATTTCTATAATGAAAACACATAGGCCTTCAAACTATGGCAGTTGGCAGTCATAGTTATCTTCAATTGGCGATATAACAATGCCCCCTTTGATAAATAAAAATATCTAGTATGAGGCGGCGGTACGCACACAACTCTTCCTTAATAACATTTTTTTTTTTTAAATTGAACATATCATTTTTTCTTCAAATATATCATTTTTTACTATATATTTACTTGACCTTAGCATTATATATA
>JAAEAF010011266.1:0-12966 GCA_011037195.1 Triatoma infestans
ATAAATATAAAAATTATGAAAAGCAAAGTCATTTGTTCTTTAACAAAAATGGTGTTGAACTTGTTTTAACAGGTATTTTTTTTTTTTTAACCAATTTCCGTTCTAACGTTTCGTTTAAAAAAGGAATGTTTACTTCCACTTCTTTAAAAAAAAAAAAAAATAATTGGAAAGAAAATTTAGTTGTTTTAGTAAGGTGTTCTTATTTAATAACTTTTTAGAATTGGATGGAATATCTTGTTTCGTTTTTCCTTCAATTGAGATTAGTTTTTTTTACTTAATACAATTTTCTGTATTCTAAGAATTCAAGGACATTATTTACATAGTCATAACTCCGGTTTGTTTAAAACTACAAGAAGTAAATCCCCCCCCCCCTATTCTCACGTGCACTGGCGACGTATATTGCTATATTTTTTTTTTTTTAGTCTTCATTGTCTAATATTTTAGATTTGAAAACACAAATAGAATCGAAAAAAAAAAAATTATTGCTTGTAAATGATTGCATAGTAGACGTGCAATTGGGGACAAATATTGTATTAAAGTTTGATGTGATTTTATAGAATTTAGATTATGCATATACATCGCATTTCATTATTGCAATATTGCAAAAATAAAAAAGACGTTTTAATCACGTTTTAGCCTATGTAGGGGTAGTGAACCCCCACCACTCATCCACTCTAGCGGAGAGAAACAGCCCCTCTCGCACAGAGAGGAGAGGTTCGGCCAGTGGATATATATATGAGAAAGAGACAGTCAGAGATCATTCTGTTCAATTCAGTCTTACACATCAGACATCATCCTGTTGATTCACACTCCGTACATATCATTTAGCCACGTCAGTCTGTCAGTTGAGTTCAGTACTAAACTCTAAAGTGTAAAGTCCCTGGCAGTCAATTATATATATACACATATCAATTATATATCTTAAACCATCTTAAGGTGTTTATCAATCATCATCAACAACCAACATCTCCTCACAACACCCTTACACCTACGAGCACGTCTCTGCTAATCGTAATTAGCCTAATAATAAACTCACATAAGTTGAACGATAGAACAATTATTTAATCTTCTTTAATTAATCACACAAACTTAGATCTCAACATATACTATATAAGCCATAAAAAAAAATTATCAAGAGTTCTCTCTAAATTCCACACTATCTAAAGTCCTTATTTGCACTATTTTCTTTTTCTTTTTTACGCTTTTTATTCAAAATATTAGCCATACACAATTTGTATATTAATACAAATGGTTCATAAATAATTCATAAACAGTTTGCTATACGATACGTCTCTTTCGCACAATAGATTATATTAGATTCGAAAAGGGGAGGGCGAGCCTCATTCCACAGCGACCTACAACAAGAGCTGTGTAGTGGATTCCCTTAAAATTGTAGCACATTCCTCAGCTTTGCCCTCTTAATCAGGCCTAGCAAAGCTGAGAGTGGCTCCGTCATGAAGCTCATGGCTTCGCGATTGCTTGTCCCCAGTTGAAGAAATCTTGTCCTAGTTAGGCCGGCATATTTGCAAAGGATGTGTACCGGGGTTTCCTCCTCAGTCTTGCGAAATTGGCATACCGCGTTATCCGCAAGTAGTAGATTGTAGATTATTGTAGGGGATTATTGCACTGCGACGTGAAAGATCTATTGCGGTCCCCGGAGCCTTTTCCAATGCACAGCCGGCCTCCAAGTAGTGTTCTCTAACTACAGACAACACTGCCCATCACTTGACAGTGAGTTGCGGAGGCTACTAGGAAGAGAAAAATCTAAGGGCAGCATGCTGGATTCAAACCCGGGACCTCCGCGTTGCTAGTCCAGCGCGCTACCACTGAGCTAATCCCTTAGCTTTCGCTAGTTAACTAGAGACGAAGACCCTAGTTTGTGTACTGCGTTTGTCCTTGTCTGTAAAGTGTAGAGTGTGTGTAGTTTAAGTGTATTGTGTACTGTTCTGACGAAGTGCAAGGAGTATTGAGCGTGCTACTCCCCAAGTAACTGCATGCAACAGATAACCCTCACGGGCATCCGCAAGTAGTAATTGTTACATACGCCTATTCAGGCTACAATACCCTGTTAGTAGACCCACTACTAGCCTTATATTCCTTCGGCTATGGCTCAGTAGATCCCTGGTAAATTTAGACAAATATCTCTTATCAAAACGTTTTGCCTCTCTTTGCGTCTCTGTCTTGGTGTTCTCTCCCACCAATGCAGACGCTGCACCTCTATCCAACCTTTGATAGAAGTTTGAATTAGGCTTCTGGACGACCCGCATAGTAAAACCTTATCACTACTTATTGTGGGCTGATATTCCTAATCTCATACAAGGAAACTTTGTCAGGTTGTTTTGTTTTTCTTTTTTAATTTATTTTGATACATCCACGGTGGCAGCAACTTCCTGGTCATCCCTTTTTGCTTTCTGAATTTGTTTACGTTTAAACAAACAGCCATTAAATTCTCAAGCAAATTCCTTCATTTCTTTATGAACTTACATCAGCCCTTTTAATCCTTTCATCTTTAAAACAATGTCTATCACAGGATCAGTATCCTTACACTCAGTAGAATTAGTATGCCAATATTTTTCATTTTCCTTATTTCCACTTCTACAACATTCTTTTCCGAAGATGTTTTTAACATCTTCATCTTCCTCTTCTTCTTTGCATAACTCTTTCTTTGTTAGCTTTTGGTTTGTAATTGGTTTTAATTTTTTTTTTCTTTTCTTTAACATTTTTCTTCTCATTTGTTTCATTGTTTCTTTTACATTTTTAATTTGCCCAGTTTCATCTCTATTTGCACTTTCTTTAGCTTTCACTTTAAAATCATCAGTTTGGCATACTGCTGAATTTCAAAAAGTAAGAAAGTAAGAGCAAATTGCATCGTTCAATATCTCGACAAATTTTTTGTTTTTGTTTTTGAAACTTGAATTTATCAAGTTTTTTTATTCTTTATTAAATTAACTTTTATCTTAACTTACTGAGTAGGAAAGTCACCTCAAATACATCGTTTTGACACGTCTCTGGTACGTCTCGGCTAATCGTAAATAACTTAATAATAAAAACAAATATATTGAACAATAGAATAATTTCAAATTCTTTATTTAATACTCCTAAGTTACATAAACTTAGATATTAATAGAAAAACCATACAAGACACTATGTCAAAATTTCTCACACTACAATCCACACTATAATATAGTCCTCAATTGCACTGCTGTATTTGGTCATCAATAAAATTATACAGTGCATAAAGTCCTTGCAATACATAATATTCAATATAAACAGTGTAGAGTAAGTCTATCTTACCATCCAGAAAGTATTAAGATTCCTTAGGGATCTTAACCTGGTGTGGGTGTTGTAGGCGAAAGGTTCACCCATATAGTCTAAACCCACGGCCCCCAAGGGGCATAGCGCAATAGACAATGTAGGCCGCAGTGCATAAGCCCCTTCATATGTCTTCTATCTAATTTTCATGTTTTTTTCGTTTCTAATTTAAGGCGCGCCAACACCTATGGTCACTAGGCGCCCGCAGCCTTCTCAGTGCACTGCCGGCCACCGTACAGTGTTCTGTTGTTACAGACAACACTGTCCATCACCGGACAATGAGCTGTACAGGCTCCTAGGAAGAAAAAAATCTAGGGATAGCACTGCTGGACTCGAACCCAGCTCCTCCGCGTGGGAGTCCACTACGCTAACCACTTAGCTATTCCCTTCCCTAATTTTCATATTTATTTTCTTTTCTATCCGACCCCTCTCGCCCTCAAAGTTCCTCCATTAGAAGTGTATAAGTTAAGTACCTATAGAAATTTTGACAATATATATATATATTGTTCGAAAAATCTAATTTGGGCTAAAAATGTTTATAATATTAAATGAAATGTTAAATTTTGATGTTGTACACAAATACTACATTGAAAAGAAGATTTGTGGAAGCTGTTTCTGACCACATTTAACCTCGCATCTCTATGAGACCCATGCATGAAAACTACTGACATATGCTGCGCCAGTCCTAACAACATTCCTAGTCACTCTAAATAGACTTGTAAAATGTGGGGCTTCTTCTAATAATACCTAAAAAATTGTCAGCAATAAATTTCTGCATATTATAGATAATAAAATTATTTATTTAAATAATTAGAAAATTAACAATAAAATTATTTCATAATTTCTACTTTTTATCGGAATAATATAATATCCAGATTTTAAAATAGAGAATATCATTTAGACAATTATAGGCTGTAATAAAAAAGGATTACGGTTATAAACGGTATACAATGGTGCGGTTGGGAAACCTGAACCTAATATTGTATATTGTGGGGAAAAGGGGAACAAACATCCCGGTCGAAATGTTAGGAAAACGTAGGTCTACAGCTGCACCAAAACCGAATTGTCGTCAATGACCTACCACCATCATTGGCTAATAAATTTAATGAGTAACCCACTATACCCCATACCAGATCCGCTCTCTCCAATTTCCACCATTGTACTATATTTATATAGCTTACTACAACGGCTTACTCGCCCTCTTTCAACCAATTCAATACTATCAGCCAGCAAATTGGATGTTGGATTTACGAGCTAAAACTAGATTTTTAGAAGCAGAAAGGATATATGTGGTATTACCATAGATATAAGTTTGTTTGTTTTTTCTAACTCTTTTGTTTTAACTTTTAACTTTGTTGTTTGTTTGTTCTTGTTTTTTTGTTTTTTTTAATAGAAAGTTTCTCCAGTAAGTGAAAGGGCTACATGAATTATTTATTTGTCGTAAAAAAATAAATTTTTGATAAACTAATTTAAAATTTATATTGATAAATTAAAATATAGAAATATCACTTTATTTTCTTCTATAGTTGGAGTAGTGCGTAGTATAATTTATTCTAAACTGACTTTTTATCACACACAAACAAAAAAAAAATCGTTTCAGTAAGAAACTAGAAACTAGAAAATAATTAACGATTATCACTTCTTGTTTTTCTTTCTACCTAGTTTTTACAGAGCGCTTTCCCTCAAACCAACAAAACTTCTGGCACAGTTTAAATTTAAACCTAACTGACAGATCTTAAGGATTCCTTCTAGAAATCAATTTTCTGGAAAAATGATTAGAACAAAATCCTTGTAGTTAAAATTCTTGTTTTCTTTAAAAAAAAAAAAAAAATCTGGTGTGAAACACTCACACAACTTTCCCTTACTCCAGTTCTCAAAATTATAATTAACAAATTTTATAGCTAGTGTACCAAATTTAATGAATTTCGTCGAAAACTGAAAAAAAAAAACTGTTCAGTAAAAGCGCACTTCCGGTTTACTAATTTTCTTGAATCTCGAAATTTTGGCCATCTATTTATTTCTAATTAATTTTGTTACCCTATATTGGGTAATGAGGTAATGAGGTAGCCGACACCCTGGCAAAAGAAGGCGCTGCATCGCCTCTCATTGGGCCGGAGCCCTTTTGTAGAGTCAGTGACCAAGTACTCTTAGAAGAAATCCAGAAGGAGGAGGTGGCGAAAAGAGCTCGTCTCTGGAATACCATCCCGGGACTGAGACAGGCCAAGGTCTGTCTGGGTGGTTATAACCAGGAAAGGTCGAAAACCTGCATCAGTCTGAGTTAGAATAGGATCCGTACTCTTAAGGGACACTTAAGGAAGCTTGGCCTAGAAGATGATGGCACATGCATTGTTTGGAGAGATGGAGGAAACTCCGATACACCTCCTCACAGACTGTGATGCCGTCATTCAAAGATGATTCAGTAGTCTGGGCCGTTACCTGATAGGGGAGGAGGAAATACCTACCTTAGAACCTTCCAAGATTTTATAGATTTTATAGTAGAGGTAGCTCAACCTGGAGGGGGTGCTGCAGATGAGCTAGCTCATCTTCGGCACCAGAGGAGGGTACAATAGATCAAACAAATGGTTGCAGTACAGAATCCGCTAAATAATAATAATAATAATAATAATAATAATAATAATAATAATAATAATAATAATAATTTTGTTTGTATGATAGAATTGTATAATCAACTATGATGAAACATAACCCCACCGCCTCCCTTAAAAGTGCCCTTAAATGAATTTTCCCAGAGAAATATTTTAAATAAAAGTTGTACATCTTTGTATGCGTATTTTATATACAATGTTTCAAGAAAATCGTCGGAACCATATTTGAGAAAATCGCGAAAAACTGGAAAAAATCATTTAGTAAAGTGGTAAAGTAAACGCACTTCCGGTCATCAGATTTTCTTCAAACTCGGAATTTCCAAAACACATCTAATTCTAATTAACATTATTTAGATGACAGAATTGTCTAATAAACTGAAATAGCACTTTAGAGAAAACCGTAACCCCGCCCCTCACTCTAAATTGCCCTTAAATGCATTCTTCCGCAGAAATGTTTTAAATAAAAGTTGTAGCTCTTTGTATGTGTAGTTGATGTAACACGTTTCAAGAAAATCGTTGTAGCTATTTTTGAGAAAATCGCTAAAAAGTAAAAAAAAAAAAAAACAGGTAGTAAAATGGTACTTCCGATTGAGGAATTTTAACGTATAACGTACTGTCAGATTCCATAATGATATGTAAACGGAATATCAAGTTTCATCTTTCTACGGTTTTTCGTTTTTGAGATATGCTGTTCACATACACACACGCACACACACTTAGTCCATTTGCTAACAACCACTTTGTTGGACTCACGGGACGTCGAAACGGATGTTTCCGGTAAAAACTCGATATCGAAAATTTGACACGATTACAATACTTAAAAAAGTAAAAATAAATAAATCGTTTCGTCTTTTTTGAGTGAATTCCGAAAAAACTCACTTCCAATTCTGTAAAGTCGCGCTTCGAATAACCGATTTCCTTCAAATTTGGTTTTCTAGAAATGCTTCTATTGTTTCCAAATATTATATAGGCAATAAAACTATAAATTGTACTGAACTAGTACATTACAACGACATTAGAGGATGTGTACGTGAAAAAGTTAGAGAAAAAACATCCAGAAAAGACGTACTTCCTGGTTGGTGTATTCTTTTTGGAACCTTCGTTGGTGATATCTAAGATTGATAAAATATCATGTTTGAGCTTCCTAAGATTTAATTTTTAAGATATTTTATCCCAAGAGCTCAAATTCCCAGAAAATTCAGTCTTTTCATTCAAAAATACTCGTCAAATAACAGATGCTTCATTCTATGTCTCTAACTCTACCCTCCGCAACGATCTCAAAATCTCATATGTATTTTTCGCTGTCAAAACCAAATACAAAAAATTCTGTGACTCTCTTACACTCAACTTTAATCCTCTTGTTCAAAATCTCGCCTCCACAACTATACCAGATAATCCACCTCGCCCCCGTAATCACCACCAGCAATAGGAAGTAATTCCCTGTGAGAGTGTTACCGCTGGGTACCTTCTCTTCTCCAGCTAATCACGTTTATCATCACGCATCATCATATTCACTTATTATACTTATATATGTAGATTCTTGTGGTGGTTGGTTCCGCAGAGCTGGAAAGTATCAGAGACATTTTCCGTGGTACCCTGCTTCATTTTGTGGTCATCGACCAGTTTCGGGTGTTCGCCCATCTTCAAGGATGCGTTTTTCAGACAGTGTGACAACACAGACTTGCAGAGAGCAAATTCAGTTTTACACACTAGTCTGTCTGAAAAACGCATCCTGAAAATGGGCGTACGCCCGAAACCGGTCGATGACCACAAAATGAAGCAGGCTACCACGGAAAATATCTCTGATATGTAAATTCTGCTCGGGCAGCCGCTGCGCTGTTCACTGAAGGCGCTGAGTTCATGTGTCTTCACTTCCAGGTTGGTATTAGAATGTTCTAAAAGACTGGAAGAGCTTTCTTCTCTGAAGTATGTGCTTCTTGTCTGGGTGCCAGATCACATGGGAATTTTTGGGAATGAGGAGGGGGATAGGTTTGCCATATTACGCGCCTCTCTTCCTTTCATTGGTCCCGAGCCTGCTACTGGCACACGTCTGTCAGGCTTCCAAACATGGACAGCTTCACAGCATTCATCCTTATGGATCACTCAGTTGGTTTTCGGCAGTCCAAAATGCTCATCGGAGATCCGGACAAGGCCATTAGTGAGAAGTTGCTGTATTTTTTCACGGAACTCTCTCAGGCATCTGGTTGGATCTCTTACTGGACATTGTGCTTAAGGTTATTGTCCGATTTATTCGGACTGCGGTGAATCTTAGATGGATTAGATCCGGGTCTGGATTTTTGTTCTAAACGCGGTTTGCTGTTGTTTTTCTTGGGGTAGTTATATGGGCCTAGTGAGGCTTTGGTTAGCGTAGGGTTTGGTCCCTCCCCACAGACAAATAATAATAATAATATGTGTAGATAGTGAATTCCAAGTAAATAAAAAAAAAGTAGATATTTTGTTCAGACATACACGTTTACAGGCACACACACACACACACACACACACACACACACACACATACACAGACCATCTACTAAGAACATTTTTTTCCTTGCTTTAGAGACCTCAAAACATGTACAGCCAATAGAAACTTGTAGGTATTTTTGAGGGGTGGACAAAGAAAAATGAAGTATTGAAATAGCACTGTGAATATACTGTTTGAATAAACAAAAGAGTATTGCGAGGATTTATTGTATTTATATAAAAAATGTGAGAAAAGTGAGAGAATGACAGACTGAGCTGGCAGAGCGATGTGATGATGTTTTCTAAATGTGTTATTTTTTTTTAACCTTTAATTTCTGCATGCTCCATACAATATACTACATGGACTTCAATTCAGCAATATCTATAAACATTAATAATATTATCTGGAAATTTTTATGGCTTGAAATTAATTTTGTATCAAGTTAAAAACAAGTTAGCAAAGTAATTTTTCTAAATTTAGGCTAAATTGAAACGCTGGAAGTATTTAAAAAGGTCATCACTAATTAGCTGTGCCTTAGTAGGTGGCCAACAGGTGCCAGAAAGAATGACAGACTGAATAAGTCGAGCTCGTTCTTTTCTGAAATTGGAGCAGTTGAAGATGAAGTGGTGCCAAGTCTGCGGACTTATAAGATCGCAAACCGGTCAAGTTATGCTCTAGTTCGGTGCGGGTGTTGGTGTAGTGGTTATGAGCATGGACTTGTAAGTGGGAGGACCCCAGTTCGAGTCCAGCGTATAACTAAATTTTATATTTGTTTAAAAAATGTTATTAGTAAAGTAAGTGCTTTCGCCCCCGTCCACGACACCTAATTTGGTAGTTGGACGTTAAGCCCGCCTGAATAAATAGGCATTACTTTACTTTATGCTCTAGTTCTGCTATGTCCTGAGAGTGCCTGTAAAAGTATAAATGGACTCGCAGCGGTGATCTCCTTCTCAACTCTATGGTCGGAAAGAACTCCTTTGTGAGAGAACTTTTCTGGCATTCTGTCCAGAGCCTCTCCTATTCTCGTATACTATCTGCCACTAATTTCCTATGAACGTAAGTGCATGGAACTGACTTGTATATCTCAGGAAGGCGAAAAACCATTGCAGCCTGTTTTGGCGAATTTATCTGCTTTTTCATTGCCTTCTCTACCAACATGTTATTTGACCCATGTAAAACCAACACTAAACCCATTATTTTAAGGAGATTTCAGTTTTTCTCTAATTTTTGTTATTAGAGGCGTGCAGTTCAGAGCAACCTGGCTGTCAGTATAAATTACTGCTTTAGCTGGCGTCATTTCAGTAGATATATCCATTCTAGTGATTTCAATATTTCCAGTTAGCTGTTCTGCGTGATTATTAGAACAGAACTCATGTTGCCGAAAACGCTCTTTCGAGATGATCTCGCCACGCAGATAAACCACTAAAGCACATCCAACATTTGCTTTGCTTTTACTTCCATCTGTGAAAATGGAGAAATATTCTCCGTTCATTGACTCTACCATCTGCATCTTAAGCATTGTAGCTGGATGCATCTAATATTGTGTGTGTGTGTGCAAGAGTGAATCGCAGACTTCTTATTGTTCATTGTCACTAGCGTTTATTTGTAATTCTTAAGTTCCCCTTACATTTTCTTAACTTCTCCTATTTTCCTAGGGTGTTAGATAGGGGGATCTCTATCACTCTCCTATGGTTAGAATTTGAATCGCTTGTGGTAAGGAGATATGACACGCCTCATGTGACGTATTGCGTAATATAGCTCTAGGTGGTACCTTATGATTTTGCTGCAGCAATCCATTACAATGACTACAATACTTCCTTCCTCTTATCAGCAGTAGGAAAAGTAAAAAGTAATATTTCCTTGTATACAGCATAATTGAAGGTGTTGTAAAAAAAAAAAAAACATTTAAATTAAATTTGCAAAACAATTATCAGAAATAACTCTGGCTTTATTTATACAGATATCATTCAATTTAGGACTGTTGATTTTAACAGAGTCTTAAATAATTGATGTTGGTGTTAATCAGTCAACAAATTTTGTCTTGGAGTAAAGTTTATGTATCGGATATTGATGAAATATGGTATAGAACTATTTGAGATCTTACAACAATATGAATTAGTTTCACAGTGACATAACAGCTTCTACTACCACACAACTCCCTAACCTGTCATATCTAAGGGGACCTACATAAATGTCCAAACACTCATATATGTTTGTACAATTAATGTTTGACAGTAGTATTCCCTTTCCGTCAATCTTAATTGGTTCTATTGTTCCATCTAAAATGGTTAAGTTCCTCTAAATGTCATCATATATCACAACCAACTAAATAGAATTTACATTGATTGTAATTATATTCTAAGACAAATAGGTGGGTAAGATAATTAGGGCAAAACAATCCAAAGATGTATGGTATGTATCTCAATCTTGTTTCCTTTTGCAGTAATTAATTAATTTTCTCATTTTACTCTATTTAAAATTATAGTTAATCAGAAGTTGAACAAAGCATTGAATGAGATTAAACAAAAACTTGATAACCAACAACTTCACTTTTTCTGTAATAGCTGAACAATGTGGACAATTATTCCAACTGAAAACATTGGTTAATATTTTACTTTTAATCACTAAAGAGTAAATTTTTAATCACTAGAGATTAAAAGTAATTATATTGTGGCAATTTGCAATTAAACAAATTTATGATATTATATGAAAATGCTTAAATATTATATTAATAATATTAAAGTAAAATTGAAAGTTCTTAAATTAAACATTTGTTTTAACATGTTAAAATCATTTTAACAATAAATTAAATTTAGCCTGTTAGTAAACAGTGTTAGTAAACACAATATAATTTAGCCTGTGCTTCATAAATAAGTAAATAAATTCAAGAAATACCAAGTTTGAGCTTTTATTTTTATTTGAGATATTTTATTCAGACACATACACACTCATATTATAAACCATTCACTAAAACAATTTTATCATTCTTGAGAGTACATCAAAACATGCATTTCCGGCTTTCAATTTCCGAAAATTTGACTCGGTCGAAAGGAAAATCAGAAATATTCGGATACAAAAATTATTGAACTTGCATTAATTAGGAGTAATTTGAAAGTAAAAATCTGGTATGAAACACTAGAAACACCTTTCTTTTACTGCCGTTTACAAAATTGTAACTGAAAAAAAACTGTCCAGTAAAAACGCACTTCCGGTTTACTAATGTTCTTGAAAATTGGAAATTTGTCAATCTATTTGGGGGGGGGGGTTAATCAACAGCTTTGGCTATTAGAGCCGGCAATTTATTTATTTCTAATTAATTTTGTTTAGACTGTAGAATGGTAATAATCAACTATGATAGCACTATAGAGGAAAAAATCCCTCCTCACTCCTCCCCCAAAAACCCACTTAAATGACTTTATCAGGAGAAATGTTTCAAATAAAAGTTGTACCTCTTTATATGTGTAGTTCACCTACTTAGTTTAAAAAACTATTATAGAGAAAATAACACAAAACTGAATAATAGTTTCCATCGGTCATCCGATTTTCTGCAAATTTGAAATTTGAACAACATATTTAATTTTAATTATTATTATTTTTTTTATATAAATTAAGGCGCGTTTACATCTATTGGCGCCAGGAACCTTCTTAGTGCAATGCCGGCCTCCAAGCAGTGTTCTCTGCCATTGCCATTGACAACACTGTCCATCACCATTCATCTATAGTGAGCTGTAGAGGCTCCTAGGAAGACAAAATCTAAGGGCAGCATGCTGGATTCGAACCGTGGACCTCCGCGTTGCTAGTCGAGCGCGCTACCACTGAGCTAATCTCTTCCCTATTATTATTATTATTATTATTATTATTATTATTATTATTATTTTCTCGTATTTTTTTTTTTAAGTGTCTCGCGGCCCTTAGGCAAGGGAGGCACCTGGATCACTATAAGTGAATATTTTTCTTCTCTTCGTCAGTTTTTAATTTTTTGTATTTTTATGTATTTCTGCATCAGCAATCGTCGCAATCATTGGCCATCGTTATGAGGGGTCCCGCGACCCTGGCAGTCCTTTCCCTGCAGCAAAATCTCCCTGACGATCCTACAGGAATGGAGGATTACAGTTTGCTGCATCAGAGCCAATGTCTTTCTATCAATCCCAAGTTTGAGCAGGCCATCCTGGATAGCGCGCGGGATTAAACCGGCTGCAGAGATGGCAATCGGCACTTTTGTCGACAGATTTAACGTCTCTCTAAAGAGAAGCAACCTCAGCTGCCAGCGGCCTGTACTTAATCAATTTCTCATTGAAGGCCTGCATAACATTAGCCGAATCCGGGACTGTAACATCTATGATATAAACCTTACCCTCACTCTTATTGTGCCCCACAATATCAGGTCGGGTGCCCTCTACTGTGTGATCCGTGAGCACCACGCGATCCCAATAGAGTGTGTGCCCGGAGCTCTCTAGCACCGGTTCGGGATCATACTGGTAGTAGGGTGGGACGACTGAGCGAATACCCAACTTCAATGCCAACTCCCGGTGCAGAATCTTGGCCATACTATTGTGCCTCTTAAGGTACTCCGTCTTTGCCAAC